>BRDA01014453.1:3331-24548 GCA_036984385.1 Crenuchus spilurus | reverse complement strand
ATTTGCCATCTCCACATCATTGCATTCAGTTTTTATTCACAATTTGTATAGCGTCCCAACTTTTTTGGAATCCGGTTTGTAGAAAGTTCATTGAGTGTTTCTCAAAAATTGCTGGCCCGCTTCATGATCTGGTCAACCTGTGTCTTCGTGAGGTTAGTACTGCAAGGAGAAATGGTGGATTTCAGGCATTATGGACAGATGAGTGCCAGGAGTCATTTGAGATGTTAAAAGATAGACTCACCTCTGCTCCTATCTTAGGCTATGCAGACTTTACTCTCCCCTTCATATTAGAAACTGATGCCAACAACCATGGTTTAGGTGCTGTGCTCTACCAACTTCAGGGTGATAACAAGCGAGTTATAGCATATGCTAGTAGAAGACTGTGCAATGCAGAGAGAAATGACAGAAAGGATCAAAGGATCATCTCCTAGGATCAAAATTTGTTGTCTATACAGATAACAATCCTCTGTCACCTTAAAACAGCCAAGCTTGGTGCCCTTGAGCAGAGGTGGATGGCACAATTAGCTGTTTTCAATTTTGAAGTTAAGTATCGCCCAGGAAGACATAATAAAGCAGCAGATGCCCTCTCTAGGCAGCCGCTAGCAGGGGAGCCTGCAGGTGGAGAGGATGCTGAATATGATGACTGCATTGCTATTTGCAGTGTAGTGAATAAGACGACTGCTCTAGATCCAGAACTAGTCACTACTGGGTTGCAATGTTGTAAGGTTAGGCAGATTCGTGCTGTAGAATCTAGAGTGGCCAGTGAAGTGAATGTGCTACAATTCAACACCCCTACTTTCCCTAGTTACAGTACTGCTGAGCTTACTTCTTTTCAAGCTAATGATCCTACACTGTGTCTTTAGAAACTTTTGGGATAGGAAGAGAAAACCTTGTAATCAGGAAAGATTGTCCCTTTCTAAACCAGTGAAGTGTCTTCTGAAGCAGTGGAGGCATATCCAGGAGAAAAATGGATTGCTATACAGTGTAGTTGTTGATCCTCATCATGGTGAATGTTGACAACTGCTTTTGCCTCTGTTTGAAAGCAGCAGTATTGGAGAGTGTGCATGACAAAATGGGACATCAGGGCATTGAGCGTACCTTGTGTTTGCTGAGACCTAGATGTTTCTGGGTGGGAATGTACAAAGATGCTGAGCAGTGGGTGAAAAAATGTCAGAGGCGTATTTTAACTAAGATGCCTCAACCCAAGATACAGCCGCCCATGAAATCATTTCTGGCATCTCGTCCACTTGAAGTTGTAGCAGTTGATTTTACCATACTTGAACCAGCCTCAGATGGGCGGGAGAATGTGTTGATAGTAACTGATGTGTTTACTAAATTCACACAAGACTTTGCTACACGGGATCAGAAGGCTGAGACTACAGCTAAGATCCTCCTCAAAGAGTGGTTTATGAAATATGGTGTACCAGAACGGCTGCATTCTGATCAGGGTAGGAATTTTGAGAGCGCTGTGATTGCTGAGCTGTGTAAACTTTATGGGATAAAGAAAACACGTACCACACCCTTCCATCCTAGTGGAAATGCTCAGTGTGAGCGTTTTAATAGAACACTCCATGATCTGTTGCGCACTCTCAGCCCTAAAAAGAAACACCGGTGGCCAGAACATCTTCCAGAGCTGATTTATGCCTATAATGTTACACCACATGCCACAACAGGTTACTCACCATACTACTTACTGTTTGGGGTTGAACCTCACCTCTCAGTAGATGCTCTGCTAGGACAAGAACAGGTGGTAGACCATAAGCATGACTGGTTAGCTATGCATCAGGAAAGGTTGAAGGAAGCTCATATGCGAGCCAAAGAGTACATGGAACGCAAAGCAGCTGAGAGAAGAGCCTTGTCCAGTAACAAAGTATATTGTCCCTCTATTGAGATTGGCCAACTTGTCTACCTTCGTCATAGACCATTAGGTAGAAACAAAATCCAGGATGCATGGGGGCCAACAGTCTATAGGGTGATAGAGATTCAGGGCACTACACATACTGTTGAGCCTGTTGAAGGTGGGCCAGTTAGGAGGGTCAATAGAGTAGATTTGTGTCCTTGTGTGAGCCTTGATGCTGTCCCTGAGCCTGAACCCAGTCATACACCTAGAGCACAATGTAGTGAAAGGTCGCTGACTGACAAGTCAGTATCAGAACTCTCTGAACCTGACTGTTTAGTACTGGAGACGATAAATTACCCGAGGTGAAGGGAAAGAGATCTGTTTGACATGGAGTCTGAGGAAATGGTTGAGAGTAAGGCTTTTCAGGAACCAGAGCCTTTTGAGGCTGCCCCATTTGAAGGTACAGAATAATTACATTGTGAGTGTACTACTGAACCTGCACCAAGACCAGTAGCTCCTATACCTGCACCAAGGCGAACTAAGAGGATGAATGCAGGGACACACGCTAATCCATATCATGAGCCCAAGTCAACATGTCATTCAGTGTCCTTAAGCCCTGAGGGGTTTTCTCAAGTCTTAACAAGTCTGGGTACTGTCTTTTTCAGGGAAGCTGTAAAAGAAGTTAGGAATATACATTAAGTCACTGAGGACAGTGACAATAAGCAGGGGAGAATGTAGCCTAGTGGTGGAGTATAGTTTATTTTTTGTGTAGGTTGCACTACAGAGGCTTTTATTTTGACACGTTCATTAAGACCCTGCTAGTGTGGCGTCACATGCACTGCAGACACTTATGAGAGGTCAGCTCGGCGTGTAGTGCTCTGCACGTGTCATCTTGAGTAGAAGAGCTGTGAAATAGTGAACATTCTCTTGAATGAACTATTCAAGGCCATCCAGTGATAATAACCACTGCCGTATTCAATTTAGTCTTTTATTGGTTTTTACTTGTTTATCATTGGGAATAGTTAATTCCACTCCATTGTTGCCAGTTGTAAGTGGAAGAACACTATCCTCCTTTTGACCGCTACCCATTTGAGAGGCAGCAGTCAGAATAAACCTGTGAAAAGTATTTGTGAGTCCTGTGTTTGGTTCAGATTTAACAGGGCCACAAATACAATTCAGAGTTCAGATGTTGATGACTATGTCCACCGTGGTGATGTCAGATTACACACAGTGTTATTAATAATGAAGCTCTTGTCTTGTTTTTAACACTGGCAATAACTCTTTAAGAGTATGAGGGAAGGATGACTGTGTGTAGTGAAATAGAGTTGAGATCATAGTGATCTCAATAATGCATTAGTCAGAACTATGAGTTTGATCCCAGAACATTGACAAAGTTAACAAATACAGGTTAGGAAGTGCTCACATTAAAGATAATTGAACAAGGCTCAATATGATGCAATTTAGCACACTTGAACAGTAAAAAAATCAGGATTTAAAGCTCATGACAGTATATACTTTTCTTCTGGAGCAGTGTAAGGCCCATCAGGAAGGCTGGACTGAAGAGCAGAGGTGTTGATACCAGTATTGTTCCACTGAAGACTCAACCTCCCATCAGTTTATAACACAAAAGCTATACCTACGAGTGCACTCAGTGTAATTGATAGAATCAAAAGAATATTGATGCCATGTGGTGTTTGCTTTCTGTCAGTTTCATACAGTATATCTGCTGTAATAAAACTGTGTATTTGCTTTAAAGTAGAGCTGAAAGAACGACAGTAACATATACATCTTTAAAACATCCAAATACAATATACATGTGTGCAGAGCCACATCAAAATAAAAAAAATAAAATAAATAATAATAATAATAATAATATAGTGAAATAGTTCATTGTTGTTTAACTTAATTCAAAAAGGTAAACTGTTATATCTTATATTCATTATATGTAAAGTGACATTTCAAGTATATTGTGTATTACTGTTGATCTACTTATGAAAATCAGAAATCCAGAATCTCACATTTTTAACAAATATTAAAAAAAAAATTATTTGGAGTTTGACTAACTTAACATTCAAACAGTATCAACATTAAAACAAACAAAAAAGACTTGAAATGTCACTTTATGTGTAATGAATATAAAATATATGTCAGGTTACCTTTTTAAATTAAATTATGAACACAAATGAACTTTTTCATGATATTGTAATTTTGTAGATGCAGTTAGGCCTGACATTAGATTAAATTGTTGTGAACCCCCCGTCCCAGCCCCACCTCATTTCTGTCCACATGCCTCTTATGTTTCCCCATGTGCTCTCTGTTTGTTTATGTTTTTCACATGTCTTGTTCACATTATGTTTCCACTTCCAGTTACATCACGTCATTGTACAGCCCTTCTGTCTAATTACATGTTAATCATTGCATTTAGCTCTCTCACATTTCCACAATCTTTGTGAGTCATTGTATGTCACCATGTCATGTTTATCTTTGTATTGCCACGGCCACAATCTGTTTCAATTTGTTTTAAGGAATAAAGTTTTGTTTTTTGGATCCCATGCTGCTTCCGTTTTCTCCTCCAGCACCTCATAAGTGACAATCATATTGTATGTCCAGTGTTGGTGTGGAGACACAAGACAGCAGCAGGAAGTCCAACAGACAGTATTTATTAGATCAAGTGAATACAGAAACATAGAACGATGCTAGGGCTACAAACACTTATAAAGATACAGCTTACAGATACAGCTACAATGAAGCAATACTGTATGTCCCATAAGAAATAATGTAAATGCAGTTATTCTGTTCCAAACACTCCAAAATATTAACAAAAATTTAAACATTTAACAACGAGAAACAAACCCAGAGAGACAACAAGAAACAAAGCCAGAGAAACACAAGAAACAAAGCCAGAGAAACAAAAAGAAACAAAGCCAGAAACAATGAGAAACAAAGCCAGAGAAACAAAGTCAGAGAAACAAAGTCAGAGTAACAACAAGAAACAAAGCCAGAAAAACAATGAGAAACAAAACCAGAGAAACAACAATAAACAAAGCCAGGGAAACAATGAGAAACAAAACCAGAGAAACAAAAATAAACAAAGCCAGAGAAACAACAAGAAACAAAGCCAGAACGAGTGGATGCTTTGTTTTCACGAAATTAGCATCAAGTCACATGGGCACACTGGCAAAAACCAGGCGGATGAACGATAACAGACAAATTTTTCAGAAAAAAGTCGACGTTAACCAAATTGTACAATAACCAGGGCAAAAGATAACCGAGGTTCCACTGTAGATACTTTATTAATCCCCAAGGGTAATTTTTGTCATCCTGTAGTGATTCTGCCTTACACAAATAAAAATTCTATTATAGTTTTATTTTATTTACAGTGATTTATACTATTAACACTAATAAATCACTGCTACTCAACTCTAAGACTCTAAATACACTACACTAGAGTGTGGAGATGCATGGTATTGAACCCTGGCCATCATACATATAAAGCATGAGAGTTACATCCCAGCCGATTCCGTGGTCTTAATCAACTAAACTCTAGATTTAGTATTAGGACTTCTCATTTAATTACTATGAAAATGATCCTGTAACTACACTGTATTATTCTGGTACTCGCATTGACATATTAGCCAGCCAGTTTGAAACTAATAAGTAAGTTATGTACATGAGAAACTGGGCCCACATGCAGGCCAACTAGAGTTTAAACGGCTTAATATACATTAAAACAAACAATTATTTTTCAAAGCCAACTTTGAGATGGAAAGATGTATAATTGTATGCTTTGATGACTAATCTGGGCCTGTGAGTTTTAATTATTGAAGGGAAAATAAAAGAGGAACTATGAGGACTTTGAAGATAATGCTTGCACATTGGCACTATGTATGTGTTCACATGAGGTCAAAAGGTCACAGGCAGACGTCCTAGTGCTATCATTAGTGCACAACAGCTGAATTAAATGCTACACTCCAGCACTGTGTGTATATGATCAGTTCAGAGCCTGTGCATGGCTGATGCTCTTATCTCAGGCTCGGCACAGACAGGGGGAGAGAGAGTGAGAGAGCGAGAGAGCTTGAGAAAAAGCATCAGAGTGAATTTAATAAATTAAATCTAATATAGGCGCTGGGCTGGTCTCCTAGCAACGCGCCAGAGCTCAGTGTGCTGAGGGCTGTGTGTAGACTTCCCCCGGCCCGATGTGGAGACGACCCATAATGCTCTGGTCCTCCCTCCCGACCCCGTCGCCTCCGCTGCAGCTCAGACTGTAATCTGTAACAGCCACCAACTCCTGATTACAGCCAAACACTCAACAGTAGAACATATCTATGTGCTTTGTTGTGTAAAGGGCAATAGGCTGTTTGTGATACAGGTTTCAGAAGGCTTTGAGGTGTTAAAGCTGTGATTTTCTTCTCTAAAGGCTTTGCCAATATAAAACCACACATGTAAGGACATTTCACATGCTCAGGGCATGTACACAAACTTCACCATCCACACAACTGTCTACACACACCCACTTACACCATCTCACGTCAAGGATAGGCGGCTGTCTACACTTCAGTGGAGAGAGCTCTCCGAAATGTGTTTAAAACAGCCCACAAGCTGACATCCTCCCATTCCACTCCATCTGAAGCAGACCTGGATTTTTACACTCAGCCTCACTCTGCATCAGACCGCTGGACATCCCCAGTCAACAAAATTCAGATATTACACTCCCCCCATTCCAGTACGGGTTAAAACACACAGTTAGGTATAGTCTAAACTGGGGTTCAAACCCACGCCTTTGCAAGTACACCACAGTGTACCATTAAGAGTCCTTGGGCAAGACTCCTAATGCTACACTGGTTACAAATGTAATGTGAATGAAATTGTCAGTAGCTCTGGATAAGTGCTAGAATACTGTAAATATACTGTTATTCAGAAGACACACTAGGCATATTAATTACTATTCAATAGTAATTACAGTAATACAGTGTAGATTTGCATGTTAAAAACATTCAAAAACATAAACCTACAGTTTATAAGCAGGTCAGTGTATTTACAAGCAATGGGAAGTGACAATACATGTTATTAATATTATGAAACTATTTTCTAAATTACATTTATTGTGATAAAACTACTATAAACAGACATTTATTCAACAAGATTTGTTCTCCACTATTTGAATATGAGGCATTCCTGACATTATGTTTTTTGTTAAATACAGCTTTCTCAGATGTTAGGGAATCACATACAGCTCTGTTCATCACAGAAAACTCTGATCATTCTGAAAATAGGAATTCCAAACTACATATTATACAAATTCCCAAGATGTCAGTCTGGTAGAGCATCTGTGGGATGTGCTGGATCAAGTCCAACCTGTGGCAGCCCAACACCACAATTTACATCTGCTGCTAATAACTTGGTGTCAGATACCACAATATACCTACAGAAGTTTTGCAGAGTCTATACCTCCAACAGCCCAGAGCTGCTTCAGCGGCATATTGATAATCTGTCTTAATGTTTTGTCTCATATCTATCTATGGGACCAGTCAAAAGTTTGGACACCTTCTCATTCAATGTTTCAATATTTTTCCCCACATTGTAAATGAATACTGAAGTCACCCAGACTATGAATGAACACATAAGGAATCATGTAGTAAACTTAAAAGTGTTAAACAAACCAATACATGTTTTAGATTTTACTTCAAATTAGACACACAACTGATGTCTCAAACACATTAAGAGGCAAGAAATGCAAGTCATGAACTCTTGACAAGACACAGCTGTTAACTGAAAGCCATTCCAGGTGACTACCTCATAAAGCTGACTGAGAAAATGCCAAGAAAGCTGCATCTAAACAAGAGGTGCCTACTTTGAAAAATGTTAAATATAAAACATATTCTGGTTTGTTTAACACTTGTTTGTTTACTAAATAATTACAGATGTGTTTATTCATAGTTTTGATGACTTTAGTATTAATCTACAATGCGAACATTTTTAAATCATGAAAAACACTGAATGTCCAATTGTTTGACTGATACTCTATAAATACCATTTCCAAAATGTGAAAATTACAACCTCAAATCAGAAAAGGTTCAGACAGTACGGAAAATGCAAATAAAAAAAACAAACAAACAAACAAAAAAACAAAACAAAAAAAACAGTGTTTCTTACATTTACTTTGACTTTTATTTCATTGTAATCAGTATGAACCCAAAATATTTTATGTTTTATCTGGTCACCCTCATTTCATTTGTTAAAATACATCCATTCCTGCAATACAGGTCTGCAACACTTTCCAGAAAAAGTTGGGATGGTAAAGCATTTGTAATGTTGTCATTCCTTCTCACATTTAACAGCTACGTTGGCACTGACGACAGCAAGCGATGAAGTGTTTCAGGTGTTGTTTTGTTCCATTTTTCCTGCAAACACATCTTAAGGTACAGTATGTAACAGTACAGGGTTGTTGTCACATTTTTCATTTCAATATTCTCCACGCATTTTCTAATGGGGCAGGTCAGGACTGCAGGCAGGCCAGTCCAGTACCCGGACCCTCTTCTTACACAGCTATGCTTTTGTAATGTGTACACCATGTGGTTTTGCACTGTTGAAAAATGCATGAATTTCCCTGGAAAAAGTGTCACCTTGAAGGCAGAATATGTTGCTATATCTTTTCTGCTTTAATGCTGCCATCACAGAAGTGTGAATTACATTTCCAAAGGGCACAGACACAACCGCATACCATGGCAGACCCTGGCATGTGGATTTGTTGCTGATAAGTCTTGATGGTATTTTTCATCTTTGGTCTGGAGAATAGTGTCTTCCAAAAAGTTCTGGAGTACTGATTCATTGGACCTCAGTACACATTTCCAGAGTGTGGTGGTCCATCCCAGCAGCCTCAAAGCCCAGAAAAGTCAAAGCCACTTCTATACATAAGGCTTTTTTACACAGTAAAGTTTTAAGTGGCAAATGTAAGTGTGTTGTAGTGTCTGACAAAGCTATTGATGAGTGATGGTTCTTGATGCAGTGCTGTCTGAGGGACTGGAGATCGCAAATGTTCAGCTTAGCCTTGCTCTTGCCCTTTATGCACTTAAATTCCTCCAGATTCCTGGAACTGTTTAGTGATATTATGCATTCCAGAGGGAGAAATGTGCGAATCTCTTCCAGTCATTCTTTGAGGAGCATTTTCTCATGCATTTGTTGACAGACTGGAGATCATCTGCCTATCTTTGCAATTCAAAGATGTGTAGGTACTGCTTTTGCACCAAATCATGACCTCACTCATTTGAAATCACGGTCATTACTTAGTTTTTTTTGTATCCCACTACCACCCTAAATTGCTCACATCCCAACTTTTTCAGAATGTGCTGCAGGCCTGAAATGCAGGGATGGATATATATTAACAAATGAAATGAAGTTGACCAGATAAAACATTAAATATTTCAGGTCTGCAATGACATTAAAAGCCAAAGAAACATTGTATTTCCCAAACCGTCCCAACTTTTTCTGATGTCGGGTTGTACACTTCAATTGACTCTGGTGTATTTCTATTGGTCTGTCCATCATGAAATTTTCACACAATGTAAAAGACAGCTATTGTGCTTAAATAAAGTAGAAAACACTTGACAACAATGATGTACAGAATTGTGTATATAGAGATAAGCAGATATATTGAAGGACTTGAATACCTTAACAGTTCAGAAGTCTGAAGCAACTACAGTATATAGTTAGAGTAGTAGTCTGGTGAAACTGCACATAGTATTCTGAGATGATGCAAGGCTAGATGAATACAGAACAGTACAGAAACACTACCACTGTACATGCTATATGCAACTACTCAGCAAAGCATATCCAGATGCATGCCTATTTCAGTCTTTTCACATATGGAGCTCTTGAAACACATTACAGAGGCACATATCCAATCTGCCTGAATCCAGTTCAACAGACTCTTTTGATTGTGTGTGTGTGTGTGTGTGTGTGTGTGTGTGTGTGTGTGCAAATGCTGTTTCTCTTACGCTGCAGTCATTGATCAGACGCTTTCCCACATAGTGCTGCTGCATCACAATAGAAAAAGAATTCCAGCATCAGCCGTCGTCCGTCACTGCTGGCTTTCTCATGTCTGACCACTCCCATTAGGTCAGTAATGCTGTTCTTGTATATTATAATAAAAAATGAACAGTGTACATGCTTTGCTCAGTCATGCATTATCAATATTTCCTCAAAGTTATGGGAATTATATATATTTAGCAAAGATCACATGATTATTTTAGCTAATTATTTAGAACACTGACCTTATTTCAGATGTCCAGATCTCATTTATACACTTACGTCTACTGTATAGTGTAATGCAAGCTCACAAAGATTGATTATACATTGAGTTAAAGAAGTACATTAATTCTAATCAGTGCAAAGTGTGTTATTCACATGCATTTAAACAAGTTCCTATGGACTGAATAGAAAATCTGTGCATATCTGTAAAATATAAATGTAACGAAAATGCCTAGTGTGGTTCTGGGAGCCATATTATAGAAGTAAGTCATAATCCTGACTTAACTGCTCTTTAACTGCATATGTAGAGCCAGCAATATGCATGCAATGTGTAATTGTGCCCTCTTGTGGCTGTGGAAAAAATAATACAGTTTCTTCTTACAGAACTGAAAGCAGAACATACAGTCATATACGTCTGATTGCTAAGCTTAAAGGTATACTCCAGCATTTCATCTGTCTGCAGGATGTGGCCAATTACTACAGACAATTACACTGTGCTCAGAAGAGGAAACCCAGTGGTTAAAACATACATATAAAAGAATCAAATAGGATGCTTTTTTGCCAGATTAAATTTGCCAGTTATCTTACTAAGAACAGGGAAATGTGTCAGAAATATTGCCTGTGCAAACTGGCTATACAATACATATGCAGCATATGCAGAGACTGGGTTGAACAACACTGGAATAGTCCGTTAACCCTCTGGAGTCAGCGCTCCCACCAGTGGTATATTAATTAAATTTTGCAAAATATAACAAAATAAAACACACATATTTAACTCTATGAGATATTATTCAAGAAGCAAAACTAACCCTAACCCCAGAAACCTTAAAGGGTCTACTTTTCAAATATACATAGGTTGAATCAAAATATTTTTTTAGATATTTGTGAGAGGAGCTTAAATAAGCAGAGGCATGTTTGTGAGTAAGAGTCAGACAGCTGCGCTTTATTTTCTGTGCACTCACACCTATCTCATGAATATTCAATATAGGGTTAGTGACTGAGTAAAAGATTGTCATCTCACATTTGTTAAGCTTTAGAAATAAAACCACATACAATTTCTAAAAACTGTAATGACCAATGTGTAGCCAACACCTCTGTTTATTCAGTTCTGAGCTCAAAAGTAGTGACTAGAAATGTGAAATAGAAGTAGAAATGAAAACAGGTTTTTGCAAAGTCTAAGTTTAGAGCATATTTAATTAAAATATAGATTTATGACACTCTTAATGGTTTGACACTGTTGTTGCTGAGTTTGTGCTGAACAAAAGCCTTCACTTTCAAAATAATCATTTAGGTGGGTTTAATTTGTGAAACGTGAAGGCATGTCAGACCACATCAGAGTGTCTGAAATACCCTCAGACTCTAGAGGGTTTAAAATAAAGACAAACAGACAACTCACTGATTTAAGCAACAAGCAGAACATTTCAAAAGTGTTCTCGCTCTTGTCCAATGGCTAAAGGTATTGCAGTTTTGATCTACGACCTGAAAATTCTCAGCACCCCACCCGCTTACTCACCAGTTATACACACTTCTCCAATACAACAGACGGGGCTACATGAGTCATAGGACAAGAATGCAGAAGAGGCCGAGAGACATTTTCATAAAACATGGCTGAGTAGGTGGAGCACTGCTAAGACTACTCTGATCTCAAACAAGCAGCATCATGTTAAGATAAAGAACCAGGTCACAAGCTTCAGTCTGCTGAACAAATAGAAATGATTACACTACACTCTTAAAAGAGATGGTTCTTCAAGGGTTCTTTGGTAAATGAAATGGTTCTATATAGAACCATGAACACTCAAAAAACCCAAAGGGATATTTTTATGATGAAAGGGTTCTTCAGATTGATGAGGATGGCTCTATACAGAACCTTTTTGAAAATGTTTCTATACAGCACCTAAAAGAATTCCTCTATTATTACAAGCTTATATAGCATAATCCTTTTGGGGCTATATAGAACCACTTTCAAAAAGGTTCTATACAGAACCATCCTCGTCAATCTGAAGAACACTTTCACCATGCATAGAACCTTTGAGCATTCATGGTTCTATATAAAACCATGTTTTTAACTAAGAACCCTTGAAGAACCATCTTTTTAAAGAGTGTAATCACTAATAATAACTACAAAGAAACAAACAAACAAGAGTGGATCATCTTAGATTTTATTCTTCTTTAAGAAGCCTATTTCACTTTAATTTATACATTTGTCAATATAATTGACAGCACTCTCATTGACAATCCAAGTGCACATGTCAACACCCTTATAATAGTCATGTACTGAATAGATTTCATACATAAAAATAAAGTGTTAGTATCGTTTTTTAAAGTGGAAATAAATCTGTCCCCTAGAATCAATCCCTTACCATGTCCGCATTGAAAAATTGCACAACCTCAGGTATGTGTACTAGTAGTAAAATAGTACATGTAAATTGCACAAGTTAAAAAATGTACATTTGCATAGTTTCAGCCTGTCTCCTTTAACGAAGACTTTCACATTGGAACCAGTTATGTCATTTATGAGGTAGAAAAGAACAAAATTGTACATATTAAAAATATTATTGCTTTTGAAATGCCTCACTAGGACACTAGTTACTGATCATTATCGGGAAGTGCTTGTTCTTCCTTCAGTTTAGGCACAGGAGAAACCAATTAAACTAACTGTAATAACAGTGAAATTAATTTTATGTTAAAGATCAGTGTCAACTATTTGTTAATACAGACATACTGTATTGCTCTAACTGTGTTTTAAACCTATGATTTCATGTACTATTTTACCTATACAGAATCTTGTCAGTAGACAGAATGATATAGTACATATTCCAAGAAATGAAGTATAAGCTATATAAACCATATTAAATCTACTAGCCAATGACTAGTACATGCACAGAAAGATGGGCTAATATTCTACAGTCATAATATCATCAAAATTAGCACTTTGAGATTTCCGTGAAATGTAAAGTGCATTACAAATAACATTTATTAATTATTATTATTTATTATTATTATTATTAATAATAATAATAATAATAATACAATTTTGACAGCGATAGTAGAAATGTTATGAGAGTAGCCTAATATCCACTAGAAATATCTGCAGTGGCAATGTATCAGATTTGACTTCCATCAAAACACAGTTAAACTAGCCTCATGTAAAATGTGAGCATGCTACTACACAGTTGGTGGTAACTACATGTTCAGTACTTTGTATGTGTTATAGTAACTTGAAACATAATAGAATATAGAAGACAAAATAAAATTATAGTTTTTATCGCACAATGCATACAGGCTACTACGAATTAAGCAAAAATAATAATAAAAAAAAATTAATTGGCAACGAAGTGCATCAAATGTAAGATGGACTGATTTTACAAGTTTTATGTACTTCAAGTATACAGTGGAACCTTGGTTTTGATCATTAATCTGTTCTAAAGTGTCTGATGATAACAGAAATGAATGATACCTGAATCAATATTTCTCCAAAGAAATAATGTAAATCCACTTAATCTGTTTCAGACACTCCATAATATTAACAAAAATACATTTTATATAGAATAACTATAGTTTTACATACAGAACACAATGAGAAATAAACACAAAAGACTAATGAAATGGATAAATGAACATTTAACATCACTCTTACAGATTTATGCTCTGTTTTAGAGTGTGCCAGTGTGGTCCAGTAGGTAACCTTTGTTTTGTACATCCGTTCTTTGGGTTCTCGGCCTCTATTTGTTTTATCACCCGTTTTCAGTTGGTAGCATTGGGCACCATCGCTTTAATGTAACATATTTTAGTTTTTTTTGAGTGTTTTGGCAACAAGAAACAAAGCCAAAGAAATAAGAAAAAAAGCCAGAATCAATTATGAACATGTGGGTGAGTGACGAACGTGTGGGTGGATGCTTTATTTTCATGAAGTGGTGAGTCACATAGGCATGCCAACAAAAATCGGGTGGATGAACAAAAACTGGGACAAAATTTCCCCCCAAAAATGAATCATAAATTAAATTGTACGATAACCAGGGCAAACAATAACAAAGGTTCCACTGTACAAACTTCAGATCAGATTTGGTATTGGCAGAGACTCAACAAGGCCTGAGATTAGGACTAGTGGTAATAAAACATGATCACAGCTTCCTTAACTGTCTATTTTCCAGTTATGAGAAAGAGCCCAGTCCAGAGTACTCATGAGGTAAAATAATAATGAAGAGATGGTACCACTGTAGTGTGTAAGTATGAGAAGTCTGAAGAGTGTGAACTAGTCTGCAGATCACTATCTAAGGCTGTATTCAGAATGGACAAGATGAGATAAACAGGCATCACAGTCCACTGCTCAGCTCACTGTTTCACACACCTGGAGCACCTTGTGGTTGAAGTCTTCTGGTTGGTCAGCATATACATAGTGTCCTGCTCCTCGAATGGCCTAGAGATCAACAGACATACAGAGAGAGTGAGGAGTCCAGAGTAAATGTGGTTATACTGAGGGGGTTCATATGTAAGTGTTATGTTTCTGTAAGTGATTCTCTATTTTGCTATTAGCTTGTTTGGTCTGCGTTTTTGAAGATACTTGATTTAGAAGCTTATTTTAGAAATACCGAAACCAAGGAAGTGGTCCATTGACTATTAGCTTTTGGTTTCAAAAGAGAGCTGAGAAATCTATAAAAAACATCTTCAGAGTTAGGTTTCATATCTGTAATGATTCCCAAAGGAGAAAAAAAACATGGATGTACTTTTTATTTCTTTTCAGCTTCTAAGATCTATATTGTTAACCTATGGAGACAGTAAAACTGTACAAATACAAAAATCACTGATATCTGTATATTTCTAACATTACATTCATTTGCAATAATGAAAAATACTTTGTCATTTATACTGAACAACAATCTGATTATTTCTGTATAAAACTTCCTTTGATGACCTCTTTCTGCACCAGAGGTGATGTCTGTTCTATCCATGTGCAGTGCAGGTGACAATTATTTCACATTTGACATTTAAAGCAAAAGTTTAGACCCTCCTGGTCAGATTATACATTCTCTAGATTTTCAAAATGAAAATGAGCAACACTTAAGCTCAGAGAATGAATTAAAATATGTTCTGCACATTTTAGGGTACAATTTCTATTTAATAAACAGGTAATATAAGTAGGTGTGCCCAAACTTTTGCATATGATTATAAATCAATTTGCAGACACTTGCACCCCACCACTTATAATATAACTGACGTCTGATCAGATGATATTTTAGGCTAAAATCTAATAAAATAGAAAATAATAATAAATTATAAATGGCCAGAGTGGATCTCAATCTGTGGATATCTGTACTTTACTGTGTGTATGGTACAAAAAAGTCCTTTAGAACAATTAATGTGCTAATGTTATGGGACAAAAAAAATATGATTTGATTCAGTCAGACTAGATTAACAAATGCCGGCCTTGTAAATCTGTACAGAAAACGTATCTTATACAAACCATATACAGTGGAACCTCGGTTATCATCATTTGCTCTGGTTATCATACAATTCAGTTATTGTTAGAGGTGCAGGAAAAAAATCGATTCGAGCTTGAATCGCCTTTCTCACATTAAACGATTCAGAATCGATTCTCGTTTTCAAAAAATCTTATTTTTTTTTTGCGGGTGTGGATGTGCCTTCTCAGCCACCGTAGTACTAGGCAAAACAAGGAAGCAGTGCAGGCTATGCACAGGCATGCAAGCCAAGCCGCGGCCTATAAAAGTAACCATTTGGAAACACTTTGGATTTTACCGTCAACCCGGCCCGGGTAAGAAAGGGCTTGATGTGACTCATGCGATTTACAGAGATTGCAACGGTAAAGTAATGTATTTCGGTTCGATTTGAAAGAATCTGAAAAAAACTGATTTGTGACCCCAAGAATCAATTCTGGATTGATTCATTCGATTCCCAAAGAGTCGCAGCCCTAGTTATTGTCGACGTTTTCCAGGGAAAATTTTGTCCCAGCTTTCATTCATCCGCTTGGTTTTCATTGGCATGCCCATGTGACTCGCCGTTAATTTTGCAAAAACAAAGCATCCACCCATGTGTTCTTCGTTCATTCTGGCTTTGTTTCTCATAGTTTACCTGGCTTTGTTTCTCACTGTGAACAAACTAAAATACATCACGCTAAAGCGACGGTGTGCAGTGCTACCAACTAAAAACAGGTGTGAAAACAAATAATGGCCGAGAACCTTGAGAACGGGTGTACAAAACAAAGGCTGTCAGCTGGACCACACCAACACTCTCTAAAACAGAGCGTAAACCTGTAAGAGTGATGTTAAATGTTCATTTCTCCATTTCATTAGTCTTTTGTATTTATTTCTCATTGTGTTCTGTATGTAAAACTATAGTTATTCTATATAAAATGTATTTTTGTTAATATTATGGAGTGTCTGGAACAGATTAATTGGATTTACATTATTTCTTATGAGAAATATGGCTTCAGTTATCATTTGTTTCTGTTATCATCAGACACCTTGTAATGGATTAATGATGAAAACCGAGGTTCCACTTTATGTTGCTAGGTACATTGAGCAAATTAACATTTTTTTCCAATGAACTAGTATTTGATGCATTCTGTCTCTGTTTTGCATTTAGATTATTCTGTCTCTATTTTCTAAGATATTTTACTTTGAAGCTTTTACAAAAATACAGAAAAGAGAAGAAGTGGTCCATTGACTGGTGGCTTTTGGTTTCTAAGGTGAGAATCTATAAGAAAGTCTTTGGAGCCAGCTCTTTTCTTACAAACCTTATCACCCAATTATTTTGTTACACTACAGCTTGTGGAACAATGCAATACATATCTAAAGTTAACTCCTTTGTTTGAGGATGAACCTCAGCTCCAACCAACTCTTATCTGAATAAACTGCAGTGTGAGCAGTGCAAAAGAGAAGAACAAAAAGAAGAACTCACTATGATCTCCACATGGGAGTTTGGCCTCATTTCTCTGATTGAATTGCCAGAGTGGCCGTCTATGCTGGAGCGCGACCCATAGATCACGGTAATGGGGATGTCACTGTGAATCAGGCCAATGCGCTGCAACATGGGCCGTTTGGCCCAGCCATATGGAATGGTCATGTTTTTGAAGGCTGTTTCACCACTACAAATAAAAACACAGTTATTAGGAGCTTATGAGTGCAAGCATGTCAGAGGCAGTACTTGTGAGAGAAATGCTATGGCCTCGATCAATACCAGATGAAAACACTCAGAGATGGTTTTATTCAGACAGAGGCTAACCAGAGGCATCACAGACACTAGAGGGGGTAAAAATCAGATGCAAGAAAAATAAGATAAACACACCTTGGGCTTTGGACATTAAGGTGGTAGATGTACTCTGTGACTGTGTTGTCACTGAAGATGTTAGCAAATTTTTTCTTAAAGTCTGGTCTCAGAGTCTGGACTAGAACAGGGCCTAAATGACAACAAAGTGACAACATTAAAGTCTTTTGCTAAAAGAAACATGACAATATAGATCAACAGACAAGTAGAATATCCATCTGCAACATTAACAATCATTAGAACTGTTTTTTTAAAAATTTTATTTCTAGTATTCGCCAATTTTTCCCATCCCGATGTAGTAGTGGCTAAATAATCCATCCCATCTGCAAGGTGCTCTCCCCATCACTTTGCAATGTTCCTGACTCTAGGAGGGGAAGACAAGCACAAGCCTCCCCTTATGTGTGTGATGCAGCCACCACCTCTTTTCAAACTACTGCTGATACACCATCACTGGGGAGCCAACACGCTCGAAGGAAAGCACAGCATCCCCAGCTTCGATGCACCAGTCAGTAGACACCTGAGCCAGTGGACATTGTAATGTGAAAGTGATGGGGAGAGAGAGAGCACCATCTACCCAAACAGAGAGAGCACGGACAATTTTTACTCTCTCGGGCTCCGGCTGTTGATGGGGAATAGCATGACTGGGATTCAAACTCGCGATCCTCTGGTCATAGTGTCACCGTCTTAGCCCGCTGAGCCATTCAGGGCATCAAAAAAAAATATCTAAAATAAATAAATAAATAAATAAATGAATAAATAAATGGAGATTCATCACTGAATATTGACACCAGAACTACAGAGGTTCCTCCAGATTCCTTGAATCGTTTAATGATATTATGCACTGTAGAGGGAGAAATCTGCAAATTTCTTCTCATCTTTCTTTGAGGAACACTGTTTTTAAACTGTTTTTCCCATGCCATCATTGAAAAACTGGAGATCCTTTGCCCATCTATGCTCTTTAAAGATTCCTGTTTTTGTATCCAACCACCTTTCAGAAATCACATCTTTATGATATTATGATAACATTTTTTTCTACCTTCCAAAAAGACCAGCAAACTGCTTTCTGATTTTTTATATATTTTGCTGATAATGGTATAAGAACCACATATACCGCTTCATCAGCACAGCTAAATTAAGGCATGTAAAAGACCACTGCTTTTTTTTTTATTCTTTGGCTTGTTTTTCACAGTTAGATAAAACTGTGGCTATTGATGAGGAATCTTCATCTGAAGCCTATACACCTCATTTATTTCTGAGATAAGAAATTTATATATAAATAAGGTATACTACCAAGTGGTCCTGCCATTCGCAGACCTGCCAGAGGGTTGAAGGGACTGAGCATGGCCCCAACTGCCTTGATCCATACAGGAATGGGCCTGTCCTGGTCCCCCGGCTCTGGGCGTTGTGGAAAACCCCACGGCTCTACAAGAACCAGGTGCTTCACTCTGAGTAAAGTCAAAGATCAAACACAAATTCAATTCACTGAATCTCTATTTTGCCAAAGATCAAAGCAACACATGCAACAAGCTCAACCTAATCCTGGAATAAATGATCTGAGACTCAACAGGGATAAAACTGAGTAGCACAGAGATCATCATAAATGGCAAACAAATATCATGACAATTTTTTACTTGCTATTTAAAGTCCTCTGATCTAGTAGAGTTAAAAAAATGCTTAAAATGATATTCATCAACAAAAAACTATATTAGCACACTCCTAATGAAAATCTGATACTATCAGAACAAATAAAGAAGTAATAAAAAGAAAACAGGGAAACAGCAACATATGAAAGAGCAGACTGGGCCAAGGCTGGACTATGCTTACGTACATGTTAGCAGTCACTGAGGTGAGATTGCCTGATATATGAGTGTGCAATATCCTCCATGAGATATTTATCAAAACAGCCCAAGGAAAGAGAACAAAACCAAACCCAAGACGCACTTGTGGATGAGAGAATCCTTCAAAAACAAGCATTTTTAAAGAACAGCTTTATTATTAAAAGCTATATGCCTTAATTATACATAAACGATCCCAGGAAGACCATACAGTGGAAAAGTGAACAACAGTAGTATATTTGCATTAAATAAAGAATGAAACCTGACACTTTCCACTTTATCAAAAAAAAAGAATACATTATTAAGACTTACAAACCTCCCCACTGTCTTAAAAAAAACATTGCAGGACTTTTCTTATTTAGTTTCTTTTTCTGTTTTTGAAGAATTCCAAAAAAAGTTGTATAAAGAATGCAGTACTTTGTCTCATAGATCCTTACAATTCTATACCGATACCAAGGGTAGCATCATGATACTAAATACCAAATCAATATTCTGGTTATAAATTAAACATTTATTTACCTGTGGCAAATTAACAAAATTCGGCATAAACACTTATATAACTCTCCAGGATTTCCTCCTAAAAGCAAAACTAAACACACCCCAGAAACCTTCAAAGGTCTACTTTCCAAATATATATATAGCTTGAATCAAAATATATATTTTTAGACTCTTCTGAGAGGAGCTTAAATAAGTAGACACATCTGTGAGAACGAGTCAGACAGCTGCTCATATTGTTCCCCCAAAAGACGCGATCTATCATTCATATCATAATGACATGGTAACTCCAGACATTCCATTGCTGGGTTCCAGCAGCCTTGAATCTGTAGAATGTGAATTGAACAAATGCCTCTCACGTGAGTGTTTCACACCTATCTCATGAATATTCAATGTAGGGTTAAAGGCTGAGTGAAAACTGTGTCAACTCACATTTGTAAGCTTTAGAAATAAAACTACATACAATTTCTTAATACTGCAATAACTATTGTGAAGCAGACAACTTTGTTTATTCAGTTGGAAGCTCAAGTCTTGGCTAGAAATGTTTAGAGTATGTTTATCACAATATCAGGACATCTAAAAATAGGTTTAAGTTTAGAGCAGATTTAATCAAAATATAGATTTATGACACTCTTACTGTTTTGACACTGCGGTTGCTGAGTTTGTGCTGAACAAAAGCCTGTGTAACAGTTTGGGAAAAAATAAGTTAAGATGGGTGTAATTTGTGAAAAAGTCAATTCACACCCATGTAAACTCATTTATAACTTGATGGCAGCAACACTTCTTAAAAAAGTGAGAACAGAGTTATCTCTACTATATTGTATCATCCTATCTTATTTTAACAACAGTCTGTAAATGTGGGGAAGTGAGGATACCAATTGCAGGATGTTTGGGAGAGTAATGTCAATTTGTGTCTGAGGTAGCATTCCAACTGATTCACAAGCCTAAGTGGTCTTTGGCAGATTTTTTATTTCATGACCTGCCAAATGTGGTCTGGACAGCAGACAGGCCAGTTCATCACCCTGACTCTTCTTCTGCAAAGCCATGCTGGTGTGCTGGATGCAGTATGTGGTTTACCATTGTCTTGGAAGGCATTGCCTGAAAGAGACATTGTCTGGATGGGAGCGTATGTTGTTCTAAAAGCTCTCTATATACGCTCAACACTGATTGTGCCTTTCCAGATGTGTTAGCTGCCTATGCCATAGGCATTATTGCAACCCCATACCATCATAAATGCAGGCTTTCAAACTGTGGACCGATAACAAGATGGATAGACCCTCTGCTCTTGGGTTTGCAGGCAGGGCCGGCATTCCGTGAATGCGGATCACACACTGCACATGGGGCCCCAAACGTCGACAGGGGCACCACTTAAGTATCTGCTGCGAAACATCCCTCCCCAATATAATTTTACATTGAGCAACATTTTTCTGAAATTGTTCAATAATTATTAGATGACGTTTTCCACAAATTGGTGAACCTCCACCCATCTTTACTTCTGAGACTCTGTTTCTCTAAACTG
>BRDA01014451.1:69663-93973 GCA_036984385.1 Crenuchus spilurus | reverse complement strand
TTCATTCATTCATTCATTCATTCATTATAACACCCGCTTATTCCTAATCAGTGTCGCGGTTAGTCCCCTACCCCTCACTGGGCGCAGGGCAGGGCAGTACACTATTCAACTAAGCCCAGGACAGGGCGCCAGTCCATTGCTGGGTGAACACACATGCACACACATACACATACAAACACACACACATGGACAATTTAGGCTTTGTCCACACGTAGCCGGGTATTTGAATAAACGCATATATTTTTATGCGTTTGGGCCTTTCATCCACATGCAAACGCCACCAAAAATGAATGATTATGAAAACTCCGGCCGAAAAGTGGAGATTTTGGAAAACTCCGTTTTTGCGTTTGCGTGTGTACGTGTGAAAACGGCGTTTTAGAGTCCAGAACATCACAATCTGCGACAAATAATGCTGTGATGTCATATGCGCGACCACGGTAATTGACTGCCTTGCTGTGGAAGGATGAACGCCAGCAAATAATTTTTCATTTTTATGTTAATTCAAACACTCTTTGCGTGTTTGTTTTTACAATTTCAGCTTCTCCAACACTTGGAGGAGCAAAGGAGAAGTTTTTTGTTACTTACTTGTTTGTTTTGAAGGATTCTGATTGGCTGATATGGGTGTTAGCTTTGTGTTACACTGCCATCTATGCGCCAAGTCTTTATGACAACACTCTACGGCGTATTTATGCGGATTCATGTGGATGAAAACTTTTCTTAAAACAATCTCGTGTGTATGATATTATTTTTGAAAACAATGTAGGGGAGATATTCGTTTTTAGAAATACCCGGCTACGTGTGGACTAGGCCTTAGAGGCCTGTATTAGACATGAATGGGAGAGCATTCCTATTTCTAAACTTGAGAAACTGGTCTCCTCTGTCCCCAGACATCTGTTGAGTGTTGTAAGAAGAAGGGGGGATGCCACACAGTGGTAAAAATGGCCTTGTCCCAACTTTTTTGGGATTTGTTGACACCATGAAATTTTTAAACAACATATTTTTCCCTTAAAATGATACATTCTCTCAGTTTAAACTTTTGATCTGTGATTTGTGTTCTATTCTGAATAAAATATTAGATGTTGGCACCTCCACATCATTGTATTCAGTTTTTATTCACAATTTGTTTAGTGTCCCAACTTTTTTGGAATCCGGTTTGTATTTTTAAAATATGCTTTAACATCATAAAAACTATTGACAAATCTTTGCTGATTTATCTAGAAGATACATTTTAAATGCAGTCTTTTAAAATTCAGTCATGAATTTGAACTGTTTTGTCCTTATTGGGCATTATTGCTTAAATCCCATTCAAAATGATACCACACTGAAAGGGTGGAAGTTCCCTTTCTGAAAAAAAGATGAAACTGACAGAAACTTCATTCACAGAGAACAGGTGGATCTACCAGTGCAGTTTATACACTCCAAATATCCTCAGGCACTCCATGAACTTATCCATGTGGTACAGGCAGCATATCTCACATTACAAAGTCATTACAAGGTATAAGACAGTATTTGCTAATGGTTGTTGTGTGGTGCATGTCTGTACATGTGTACACCAGAGTACAGTGAGGGATCTGGGTTATTATAATGCATATATATATATATATATATATATATATATATATATATATATATATATATATATATATATACCATGCAGCCATAACACCACCTCTTTGTATCTACACTCATTGTGGTTCTACAATTAAGACTGCAGTCCATCTGTTTCTCTGTATATTTTGTTAGTCTTTTTTCACCCTGTTCTTCAATGCTCACCATAGAGCAGGTATTATTTGATTGGTGGATCATTCTCAGCACTGCAGTGGCACTGATGTGGTGGTGGTATGTTAGTGGGTGTTGCACTGATATAAGTAGATCAGACATAACAGAGCTTCTGGAGTTTTTAAACATCTCTAGTGTCACTAAAACTAGCAAAACTCTTCAGCAAACATCATCCTGTGGGCACTGTCCTGTATTAGCCTCAGGATACAGATAGCATTCAGATGATGTCACGCAGCGCGCTCGCTCCATGTTGGTAGGTAACTTCGACTTTGTTCAGCAGCGCAGCGGGAGGTTTATTATGAGATAATCTTGAATAAGTATGTACGAGGGAGAGCAAAGAGCCCATTAATTACAACAACAATAGTAATACAATGACTTAACTACTAATACACATACGTGGTTGACTTAAGGTTTTAGCTACTCTACCTACCTCTGCTGAAACACTTCCGCTCCACACCAAAATACTCTAGCTGCTTTATGTCAGCAGTGCCATCTAGTGTTCAGTGTCAATGTGTGTCAGTAAAAGCTCTGTATAAACACTCGTTTGACAGACGAGACGCTGGCGTATCTAAAAAAAATACGAGTGTCGTGAAAACGTTCATAGTTGTTCATTTATTGAGCTAATTGAACAAGGCAAACAGTCATATTGTATAAACATGAAAGTGACATTTCAAGCCTTTTTGTTTAAATGTTGTAACTAATGTAACTCAGATATCCAGAATGTCTAATAATTACGATATTTCACTTAGAGTTTTTCCACAATATGTAGTTATTTATTCATGCGCAAATATATTAAACATACACGTGGCTGCAGTAGGTAGTCAGATACTGCACGTTAGAGTTGCAGATTACTTACCAACATGGCGGCGAGCTGTTATGGCGTAATGGATTACTATCTATACTTAATCTGTTACTCAACATTAGGTGAGACTATGTTGCATTATGTGACATTTACTTGTTTTATGTGAACACTGTTGATGTGTGTGTTTGTATTTACAGGAGGTGTTTAGGGAACACTGATGGGTCAGACACATCAAATGAAGAGACCGCGAGTGTCTGATGACCCGAGTGGCTGGTCATCTCACTGGCATTTACTGCCACTCCCCATAGATTTATTTGTACTTTGTCGTACATTTTAGTGTACATTATTGCATAAATTGTAATATGAAAATGAAAATGTGATATGTTGACCTTTTCCCAGAAAGGAAATATACAACACTGATGTACCTGAACAATGTGACACACAAGCTATTGCTTATTACTTATTATTAAGTCTAATAATTAATAGGTTTACAAAACAATTTATATCACATATGCCACACTGAAACACATGAACTTAACAAGACTATGTTGATCTACAGCTCATCAGGTTGTGGGGCAGTGGAACTGTTCTCTGGAGTGATGGAGCTCAAGTGGGGGTCCTAGCCCCTTTGGCACCCTGGGCAAACAACCCCTCCGGCAAAAGTCATTAAATATCATTTGATCTTTAATAAAACAGTTTACTTCTTTAGATTCTCTTTATTATTATTATTATTATTATTATTATTATTATTATTTATACAGTATTTGTTATTTATAAAGTACATTTTTCTAATCTAAAAACACGTAACAAAAAATTGGTGTGGTTTCTGTGGGGCTGGAACAGATTATCATTGTGATGGGGGAAATTTTAATTTGATATATGAGGACATTGAGTAAAAGCTTCTTCACAGGACTGAACTTGTAAGTCAAGGTTCCACTGTATATGCTTGCCCAAACCATCTTTTCTAAACACTGTGAACCTGTAAGTTTCCTTAAGCCTTTTTTCCTTGATTTTGCCTACTTGTGTTTGGACCCTGTTTATGTCTGTTTGACCCTGTCTTTGTCTCAGTCCTTTGTAGCATTTAGCCTTAACTAGCATTCTAGCCATGTTAGCGTTTAGCCTTTAGTGGCATGTTAACCTTAAGTGACATTGTAGTTGTGTTAGCCTTGCTCCACTGACCAATGTATTTGGATTGTGCCATTAACCTTCATTAAATATTGTTATTTGTTATCTGCAGGATGGTGTCTGCGACCTCTCACTTTATGTTCGAACCTGACAACTGTCAAAAAAAAGAAAAAAAGATTTTAAACCAATTATAACAGGCATTATTTATATTTTACTTAACTAACCCGCTTCACCTCCCTTTGTTATGGTCTCTTTTGAAGTTTCAGACATGCGAGTAGTGCAATTGTGGCGCAAGAGCAATATTTCTACTGGGGGCCTCAGTACCTAAACTCACCAATGTTCTAGGTGTTCATTACAATCAAAGTCTTTCCAATGTTCCATCACATAGTCTAAACTCTTCCAAGATGAGTGGGCAACCTCATTATAGATATCCTTAATTACAGAAGTGATATATGGATAGATTCATCATGATATTTTCTCCCATTTTTATATTTGCTCCATTAGAGCTACTTCACTATAGTTGGAGTCATCACCCAGTTGTGGGTAAAAATCTGAAAAAATAATATGCATCTCCCTTTCCGTCCTTTAATATCCTTTCTGTGGAAGACTGAAATGTTAAGGAGTCATGCTGTAGTTCCTGCAGCTACCTATTAGAATAGCCATTGGTAATTAAATCTGCCCATTTTAAATCATTTAATATTATAAGGGGTATCTCAGTAATTACTGTGCCGTCTTGCTCCTTACTGCCCACACAGACATTCACACCTCCTGAAGACATTACTTAAGCAATAATGTTCTACACCAGGACTGTTATGACTTAGCACCAATCTTATTGTTTGGATTTGAGATGGTTATGAATTCACTAATCTTATGGGCTTAAGGGCTGGTGTGGCTAAAGGTTCCAACCAAAGCAGGCTGTTGATATATCAGATGTTTAACCACACTAAGATTAACAAATTAATCCAGTACAAATCATTGACTAGAATGGAAACTTGCAGTAACTGCACATCACAGTGGCATTTGACCTAGCACATTCTAACAATGTAGATATTTAAATAACACAACTGGCAATTCAGTTGTACCTGCCTCCTTATTTATGTCACTGAACTGCAGTCAAAATAAAATAAATTACAATTTCATTTTTAGCAAAACTACTGCCTGTATATACAAAAGCATATATTGTTTAGGGATGTAATGGCACTAATCACATGAAGGTGAAGTCAGTAAACACACTGATTCATTTTCAGATTTGTTTCTTTAATCATTAAGTCTCAGAACAGAACACACAGCAGAACATGAACATCAACCTCCTTTGGTTTAGGGCCGGTTTTCTCCAACACAGTAATATCCTGTCAAGTACTCTAACTCTGAATAGTGAAGATCAGGCCCATGATATATTCTGTATGGAATAAGTACTATTACTATAAAAAAAACAACCCATATCAGTGTATATGTAATGTCCTGCAGGTTATAATCGCATCAAAGACATGCAGCTTCCAACATCTTAACATATACTAGTGGAAGTGTGGCTCTCTGAATGACATACCATGCTTTCCTGTAAAACACAATACAAGCAGGCTCAAAGTGATGTCAGTGTATATAATTGTTAACATTTTGTCCATCAATTAACTCAAAACTGTTGATGACAAGCTGGGAAGATCACAGAAAACAGGAACATTTGTCCTAGCGATAGCTTTAAAATAAAGACACTAAAACAGTGATAGCTACATTTCCACATCACACCAGATTCTCGTAAGGACACTTATAAAAGCTATGAAAGTCAAATGTCTGGGGGTATTTCACAACGGAACCCCTCAGTCCTCTACTGCAGTTCTAATAATCCAAAATACAAAAATTCCAAATGAATAAAACGTTACGTCAGCACATTTATTGGCCACATTTAGCAGGCTGAATGAATACATATGCTTACGTAAAATAGCTTACTCAGTTGGAACCAAAGTAAACATCAGAATTAAGCAAATTCAAAACACTCTTGCAGCAGAGGAAATATACCAAGTATTAAAGCCACAATTAACACAGTGACCTGTATGACCAGTAGGGAGCTTCAGCTCTAAAATGTGTCAGGCAGCTGACAGAAGACGGTTGTAATAAGAGTGTGAGTCAGTGTGTGCAACATTAGTGTATATGAGTGTTTACTGCAACAGATCCAACAGGCTTGTTTCAGTGATGGTTCCAGTCATTTTCGCTTTTGCATCCAAAGAACCTCTAACATCCATTAAAGTCATTTGTTCACACTCTCTTGAGCATCATCATGTATCACCATGAGTTTCTATCATGTCATTTCTCAACTTAAAATTCCAGGCTACTAAAATATTCACATTCCCAAAATGTAAATCATTTTAAAATAGTGCAAATCTCCTTAAAACAATTGCTAATTTAAACAAAAATATCAATAGCAAAAAATAGTGTGATTGCAGTGTGTTTGTAATAAAAAAAAATGTCATTCCTTTGTGCAAAAAGCGAGATCATTCAGTAAGTTTCCATCATCTGGGCTCACAGCAGGCAGCATCACTCAGTCAGAACTTTTGAAAGTAGCACACATCCTCCATGACATCCACGATCCTACAAGAAAACATTTATAAAGAATAATGCTCAGGACATTTAAAACATTATCATTTAAGTCACCACTAATTTAGCTAACTTTCATAAGCATCCTTGTGACCTGGTAACAATGTTTTGTGAACACTTATAATGTGTAATAAGGTGATATAGATGTAATATAATTCATTCTTTGATATCATTTAGTGTGTCAAGTTATTGAGATTGAGTAACACTGCTGCCTCCCTTTGTGCTTATAATGACTGGAAATAAGCCCAGTCTGCCATAATGAGCTAATAATAGTCCTTATTAAACTTAACAAAACTCTTAATGCCATACTTGTCCATAAATACACGACATGACTATTTAAATTAAAAAAGCAATTAAAGCCATTTCAAAATTCCAATTAGAACAACTATATTATACTGAACAACAAACTTCGAGCACTTTTACACAATGATGAGGATTTACATACACTTAAAGGCTTTTATTTTTGTTAATAAGTCATATGTTCTTTACTTTAACTATTTAATTATTATAGTCTGTAGAAAAGAGAAGTGTGGATACCTCTGGGCCTGATGTCCCCTCTCGCACAGGTTCACCAACACATACAGATGCCTCAGTGCGTATTCATACTGTAAAAACAGAGTATTTTCTAAATTCAATTTACATTAGAGGATATACTGTGCCTGCTGTCTGAAGCCAGGTATACTGTGAGCTAATGTGTGTGTATGTATATGGAGGTACCTCTGGGTTGTGCCAGTTGAAGCAGTGTTTCTTGAAGTAGGTGAGGGTGAGTCTGTAGCACTCGTGCTGTGTGACCTCCTGACGTTCATCCACAACCTTCTGAGCCTCCAGCTGTCCTCCCACCACCTTCTCAGCCACCTTGAACATAGTTGCTGCTAGCAGCTTACGCACCTACACACACACACACACACACACACAGAGTTAAATGTTCTATATGACTATCTGTATGTAAATGATGCAGTGCTACATCTAACCCAGCACTAACCTTAACCCCAGAGCCCAAAAACATTTTACCCACAATGTCATTAATGTTTTACATCATCCAGGAAAAATAAAGGCACATGCAGACACACAAACATAACATGCAAATCAAAATTAATGTCTCTACAACACAGGGTTGCTTTTGTTTTTTGGCACTGTATGACATACTGTTATTATAACAATAAAACAAAGTAAGTTTAATACCTAAAATAGTAACTGATATAAAGACTCAAATGTTCATTTGGCCATTTTTTACACTACTGAACATGAGTATCTTATAGGCATGCGGTCTGCTGCTCAAATTTAGCACAATCACTCCTTAACATACTAAGATGTTGCTGCTGCAGTACACTGTGCAATATTTTATTTTATAATGTAAATGAAAATACTTTATTTGATTTCATGTTTATATCTCATTTATTCCAATTTTAATCATGCTACACGCCAGACTACTACATTTCGTTCTATAATGTCACGTGGTTTGAATGACAAAGCTGAGCCTGAGTAAATTAACCACCAATAATTAAATATTCATATATATTTTATGTATTCGTATTTTATGTAAACATACCTTCATGTGGGCCTCAATCTCCATCAGATATCCTCTTGCCAAAGTAATGTCATTGCTTTGCATGAGCTTCCTCTTCAGGGTGGCCAGATATACGTCAGGGCTGGGTGTCAGGTCATGCTCAGTAACCAGGGGCAGGGACACAGGGTCAGCAGCCTGAGCTCCACCCACAGAGTTACCCTGGAATTCTATCACCTTCATGTGAGACAGAGTCTGACACAAAACATACATTAAAATCCTCTCATTCCACACATTAAGTATTTCACTTTAACTTAAATATTTTTGAATAATCATGGCTTTGCAAATTAGTTTTTAAACATTGGATAAATGTTAAAGCTCTTTCTTTGAGAAACATGTTGAATTATTTTAGTAACTTTTCAATATTTAATTTGCAATAAATTCTATACTCAAGCTTTCAATATAAAAAAAAAAAGCTGCACTATTTTAAATTATATTTTGCTGCATTTTGTTAGTTAAGCTGTAAAAATTTAGCAGTGCGTGTTCTTTCAAATCAACATTTGGGATTACAATGGTGAATGTTATTAATGTACAGATTATGGACTTGGTATCTTAATACTACACTTATTAACTGTACTTAAATAAAAAAATATGCTGTAATGAAAACCCTGTGTTGAATATGTATGTGAATTATAAGTAGTTGTTATTATTAAATCAGCAAAGCTCGTTGGTTTATTTAATGTTGCAGTTTTCCTGCAGCAGGCCACTGATACACCGATTTATTTATATACAATATAAATGTATTGTACACACATACACATATGTACACACCTTATTCCCATACTGCATGACATGGCTGGTGTTGGTGTGACTTTTAACAATCTTGAACTGCTTAGCCAGGGTCTCCTTAGTGAGATCCTCCTGTAGACAAATAGACAATCAGTCATGTAATACACTACACATAATAAAGATGTCAAGATGCATAGATGTTATAGGAAGAACAGAAACAAACTTAGTGGAAATAAACACAGATACAAGTGAATAGATTCCCATTCTTTGACATGTCTGTAAATACCCATCATAAAAGAAAGAATGGGAGTGCTATTACTTTGAAATTTATTATTTTCACTGAGACATTAACAGTTAAATAAGACATATTTGCAGTTTTTATTCAAATAAACTTTATTTACTGATCTGTGTGGTATACTTTGAGCAGGTACATGGTATATCTCAGCTTTGAGTTTCAAAATTACCTATAATACTTATGCATGACATTTTATATTCATTATATGCAAAGTGACGTATTTCAAGCCTTTTTTGTTGACTCCGTTTGAATAAGAATTTACTCAAAATAAAATATTCTGATAATTTAAGATTGTAGATTTACATGAGCTATAAACCACACTGATCAACAGTAAAACCAAAAAGGCACTTTACATGTAATTAATATAAATTATAACCATTTAGGTTCTTTAAACTAAATTATGAACATAAACGAACATTTTTCACACATGTGAAATGATAAAATGTGTGAGGTTTGGCCTTTATTAAAAATGTATTTCTTTATTTAGTTGTTTCTTCAGTTTTCTTAAGTTAAGATATTGTATGTGAAGTCATTAAAACTCTATGTGATGGGGAGTGACAAATGTGTATACAGATGTGACGCAGCTCTCACCGCATCCGAATCCTCCATCCAGTTTACGCTGTACCAGTCACCCAGATAAGTATCTCTGGTTTCATCATAGTAACAGGCGTAAGATGATTCGTCAGGGTTGGCAGCAGTCGTGGCATAAACTGTAAAGGAAGTGATGTAATTAGTACACAAACTAAAAGCATAATCTTTTGGAATCTGGAGTTATGTATAATTCACTCACTCAAAGTTCAAGAAAACAAGTGGAAAATTATGTAAAAGCAGATTCGTGTATAAAGTAGAAAGTTTTTTATATATTTTATTAAGACTTTATTTTGATTAAAATTTATATTTTATTTATATACATTTATACTAATCATGTAATTAATAGGGATTTAACAATACACTCAAGAGTTGATGTAATTCCGTATACTGGGTTCACAAAAAAACAAAATTTCACTGGACTGTGCTGTTTGGTGCTGTTTGTTTGTGATCTTTGCTGTTTGATAAATATAATTGCATTAGATGCCATAATTAAAAGAATTTCCATTCACCATGATACACACCGTCATCCTTGTGCACTGCAATATTATAATGTCAAGACGCATTGTAGCACATCTAGTAATTACATTTATTGTGTGTGTGTGTGTGTGTGTGTGTGTGTGTGTGTGTGTGTGTATATATACATATATGTAATCAATGATGAATAGAAACATCTTCTTAAAAGGTTTATACAGTAATGTAGAACATAAACGTAATTCATTGGATATTGTGCGTAAAATATTTCAACACTCTGAAGCACAATGTAAGCCAGTAAGCTGTTGCTCAACTTTGGCAATACTTTCTCTTCCTGGATGATGTCCTGTGAATTCACTAAACATTGCCAACAAGTCCCTTAGACAGCATATATTAATTCTCTCACTTAGTTTGTTTGACATGTGTCCAAAGTAACAGGAATAAAGCAGTGCCTCAGCACTGACCGATACAAGATTTCTAACTTTCACAGTTCAGTAGAAAGTCATATGATCCTTAAAAGACAGAGTGTGTCTATGTTTACGTGCGAGTGTGTGTGGATTTCATGCCAGGACTGCTGACTCCATCAGAAATGAGTGAAAAACTGTTACATCAGCATAAAACATAAAAACCAGTGAAACTGTGGGAAGAGAAAACTATTACACCAACTGTGTAGATAATCATTTACAAAACACCCAAAGTGCCCAAAACTACTCTGGGGTAAAATATTTTATAAATATACAGTATCAATCAAAGGTGTGGACACACTTCTGTACATTCAGTGGTTTTTTATTATTTAAAATGTTCTGCATTGTAGATTAATACTAAAGTCATCCAAACTATGAATAAACACATCTGTAATTATTTAGTAAACAAACAGTGTTAAACAAACCAGAATATGTTTATATTTGACATTCTTCACAGTAGCACCTCTTGCTTAGATGCAGCTTTCTTGACATTTTCTCAGTCAGCTTTATGAGGTAGTCACCTGGAATGACTTTCAGTTAACAGCTGTGTCTTGTTAGGAGTTCATGACTTGCATTTCTTGCCTCTTAATGTGTTTGAGACATCAGTTGTGTGTCTACTTTGAAGTAAAATCTAAAACATGTTTTGGTTTGTTTAACACTTTTAAGTTTACTACATGATTCCTTATGTGTTCACGCACAGCCTGGATGACTTCAGTGTTCATTTACAATGTAGGAAAAAAAAAAGAAAAACATTGAATGAGAAAGTGTGTCCAAACTTTTGACTGGTGCTTTACGCTTTTTTTTTTTTTTTAACAACAGAGAAGAAAATCTTTATTTCAGACAAAACATACTCTTCACACCACAGAAGGTACTTATTATGAAGTTTCATCAAAGTCATTTAAGAATGAATTACTAACATTACTAAATCGTTTTGGAAATGAGCTACCAGACCATCTGCCATCATTGGCAGTCATTTTATTCATTACCTTCAGTGATATTTAGACCTTCACTTGTGCCAATATAAGATGTTATTAAGTAAGCTTCTTACTGGCTAATGAATAAATTATTGAATTTATTTCACATGAAAATAGCTTCTACAAAAGTATCATAAACTAAGCTTTAATGAACCATTTATTTATGTTCAGAGTTGCAATAATACTTATAACCTGCTTACTATCATTACTTCATCTTTAATGGAGATAATAATTAAATCATATAATAATGCTTTACACAGTACTGTTAATTAATGCACTTAACCAAGCTGTTGTAAAATATACCCAAAATATTAGTGATGTTTTATGTTAACAAAATATTTTTTCAAAAGCAATTAAAAAGTAATATTAAGAACATCATATAAAACTTCAAAAGAAGTCAAGGCTTCCCTTCCTAGAGTCAGTGTCTGAACATAAATTGTAATCCAACTATAAATAAATTTCTTAAAAAACAACTGCCAAACTTCAAACATCTTCTTTTCTTTGAACTGTCAGATGCTGCAGATTTTTATATTAGATACTTGGTCATTTTCCCTAGAAGTCCTTTAGGCAGTAAATAGTCAGTGGTCATATGTTTGGTTTGTACCACATGAGTCCAGATGAGTAACGTGGAATGTCTGCAAACTCTCATCTGTTTCTTGATGAGGTTTGTTTGTTTCAGAGGTTCACTTCCGAGGCTACCTTCCATCACATGCTATTGTACTGACTTCTTAATCTTACTGATTACGCTAGTGGTGTTGATTTGTTTAACTACATATTTAAAACAGAACAATTAATTTATAGACAGATTCACTGTCATACAGTTAAGAGCTGAGGAAAATGTGAAACTCACCATCAATGTTATCAGGCAGAGGCTTCATCATAGAGCCAGACTCACATGCCTCAATGTAGAACACCATCTGCATGCGTGTGGGTGAAGGTAAGAAAGAAGGAAAAAAAAGACTAAGTACAGGATTTGATAACACTTTACAAGCTCTGCTTCTTAGCATTTAAATATCTATTAATTACTTATTAGTACACAATTAATAATGAAGCATTTTTGTATTGTTGTGTGTGTGGTTTAGTGTGTGTAAATGGAGTGTGTCAATTGTAAAGCATCCTTGGGTATCTAGAAAAGCGCTATATAAGTGTAACGTAATAAATAAATAATAAAATATTTATATGATAATCTTTTGTAAACCATTTAATGGTAATCATTTAGTGTTACTAAATGTAATATTTAGTTGTGAGTGTACTCATACAAGTCAAACATTTCTAGCTTCTATTAAGCAAATTCATAAGCACAGTGCCACATCAAAAATTACAAGATCATGAAAATGTTCATGTGTTCATAATTGAATTAAAAATGTAGTGTCATTTTATAGTTATTACATATTTCACGTCTTTTATTTTGAATGTTGATCAGTATGGCTTAAAATTTATGAAAATCAGAAATCCAGACCGTCACCAAAAATATATATTATTATTATTACTTTTTATTAATAATTATTAATTTCAAATTTGAGTAAATTATTATTCAAACAGCATCAACATTAAAAGGCTTGAAATATGTCACTTTGTATAATACAATAAAAAAATCATCAGTTTACCTTTCTGAAATAAATTATGAATACTTCAAAATTTCACAATATTCTAACTGGAGACACACTAATATGTGGTTATCTCCAGAAGCATTTTAACAATAAGATACTCATTATTACTATTTTCTAAATAAAAATTTTGTAAGTAATCAACATGAACTTGTGTATGCTGATGAAGTGATGTTTATGTCTTTTGATTAACAGGACATTTTAAAAACCTGTACATTTCAAGCATGTTTGCAACAGTTAACTTTAACAGCTAATTAACAATTAACTCATTAACCAATGAATGGATAACAGCAGAATACCTTATTAACACACTCTATAAATATATTCATAAGATATTTCTATATTTTCTTGCTTTGAAATTAAATATGTCTGTTTCCTGGTATATTATTCATTGTTTGACACTAGCTCATTAAATGTTAGGAAGAAAAAGTGTTACTCAGGATTCTGATAATGAAAAGTTTAAATTGATTCAGTCTACGGCTGCACATTTAGAATAACTTATAGGTGCAATTTTATACCGACACAAAAAACAAGAACAGAACAAACTGCACCTTCTTGTACTTCTGGTTTGTGTGCATGTACTGAATGGCATCCATCAAGTCATTGACGAGAAGCTGCGGAGGAAAAGGACAAAGGTTGTATTTTTAAATGGGCATTTCAAAAGAAGAAGTGAAACGGTGGGACATCCTCATCTGCTAACCAATTCATCATTTACTAGTCATACAATAAGCACAGACTTTTACTGACTCAGGTCCCGTGAGTTTCAGTCATCTGTCTTACGGCTGACTAAAAGCTATTAACACCAAACAATAAAAGCAACAGATTTGAACTCAAATGTGAGATAAGACTGCTGCTGTCATATGAAAACCATGTTTTTCTTATTTCTGTTTTTCTACATTATTTGAGCGCAGCCGCTGCCCTTTATGGTGAACATGCACCAATAGACCAATGTTCCAAAAATAAAGGATAAAATCTTGTTTTATTAGTTATATTAACTTATTTAAGCCTTCACCAGGAAAGCGGACATGTTTTTCTTGATCAGTGACAATATATTTTACAGTTTTCATATTGGAAAAAGTACCAATTCTTCCAGAGGTTGAATGGCACATCAAGGTTCTTCAGTGGATTCTAAACCCAGCCCCACATGTTTAAAATGTAAGGTTTCCCTACAATAAAACACCTGAACCTGCTCATGGTGGTCTCAATAAGCTCATGAGTCAGAAACAGATTTATTGAAAACACAAGAACCTACAGAGGTTTGAGCAATAATGTATATTTACACAAATTATTATTGTCTCCAGGATTATCACAGTAAACAATATGTTAAAAAATCATTTATGAAGTACAGCACATGAGCATTACAGGCCTGTTTCACTGACAGTCACATGACCATTTTCTTGCAGCTCCTGTGCAAGTGGTCTGAGCATCTCAGTGGGACAGTTAAGCAGAATGACAACTTATGCTTCAAGGTAAAATGTATAACATTAAAATATTAAACATTTAAATAACAATTTGCTACATTTTATCTAAATGAAAGGGAAATAACTGACTATACTATGGATGTGTGTATTTATTACCCTAATCCCACTTCATTTTTATTATTATTATTTATTATTATTATTGTGCAAATGTTTTTACTATTATTTGTGAAATCATTTACATTTATTTCAGAAACCAATACCATTTATCTTAAGTCTTGTTACTGAATGCTGGCAACCTGCAGCATGCTTCACTGAGTCCGTCTACTGCAAGCGTCAGGTTGCTGCTATTTTTTGACAAAATGCAAATCAATCCGTCTATAGATATAGAAGATATTTTTGTATAACTCAAGATGGGACTTTCTGAGCACTGGCTCCCTTATATGGTTCATGGCAACATTTAAAATCATCTCAATTACAGAATCTCAGTATTACTGTATCAGCACCGACTCAACACCACAAGTGAATTCAGGAAGTGAAAAGTGCTTACATCATCACTAGGGAAGGCCAGGAGTCCAGGAGCACCATGATCAGTAAAGTACACAAACACATGATCATCGGGGCCGCTGCCAACAGGAAGAGAAAACAAAAAAAAAAAGAAACCAGAGACCAGTTTAGCCAGACAGAGAAAAAACCAAACTGATAAAGAAAGAAAGCAGACTGACTCACAGGAAACTTCAATAGTAAATATACACAGCGTGAGAAAATGAGAGATTGTGATTAAAGAAGCAGGCAAGAGAAATGGATGACTTGTGAATGTTACTTCATTGTACTTGCATTAAAGTCACTAAAACTAAGCACAATACACAATAATATCCTATTACATAAGAAAATGTGCATTTAATTCGATCCTGCCTATTGTATTCCCTCTCTCGCCACACTTGCCTCTTCAGCACTTTTCCAGATCCGCCTTTCACATTAGCTGCATCACCTTTCAACACAGCCAGGAAATTCTGAGGGGTCACAGCCTACAAACACAAAAACACCATAAATCAGTAACACCTACCAGGAAATTGTGATATTTAAAATGCTACAATATTAGATTTATTAATGTGTTCATCACAGTGAGGCTTTTAATACTAATCATTTGATTTATTAGTTATTAATAGTATAATAATGATTAATAATATATTAATAAATATGTTCATCATTATTATTCCAGGAGTAACTAATCAGTCAAAGAATCAAATGTATTGATAAAGCAAGCCTAAGATATAACAAAAATGAATATCAACTGGCACTTCATCAATAAATATCAATGAACACTGTTCAGTCCACTCAGGATCTGATTCTTAATTAAGGTTAATAATAAACATGTTTCTTACAAACATAAAATAGACTGTTCTTAACTAGTCACTTTACAGCTTTATTTGAGTATACACTACAAAAACAACATCAGCTCAAATTAAGAGCTAGTTCACAAACTCAATTCTTAGTTTAAACTTATCTAAACTCAGTTACAAAATCTAAATTGAATACATTTGTATCCAATTTTCACCCACTGACAACACACAATGATATCATTTCCTAGTCCTGGGCTCCCATTTCTGGGGTTTGAACAATTTTCTGATCATGGGTGAAATTCATAAACAGCTGTGCCACTTGCAGACTACTGAACCAGACTAAATCTATATTTACATTCCTAGCACATTTTTATTCATAACAGCACATTTAGTATTTTTGTGGCAATGAAAAACGAGCGCAGTGAACTGACTTGGTCAGGCTGATTTTTATTTTTACAGAGTATATGATCATTTGTGTGATTAATGTGAAACTCACATCACCAATATAGTCCTTCAACACTCCATTATAAACATCTGGGCCATCAGGCCTGTTGATGACAATTCCTTTTGTAGGGTTTCTGAAACACACAAAGAGAAACGAGACAATTTTCAATACGAGTGTCTACTTTAAATGCCATTATTTAATCAATGTCACAGAAGAAAAATTATAATACATTAAAAATGAACAAGCACAACATTTATTAGAGTTGGAGGTGATAAAAGAATGGTGTCATTTTGCAGGCAGAAATTAATCTGTAGAAAATGTAGAATAATTCATTATAACTGACGTACAGACACATTAGTAAATAGAAGATATTTGTTTTATATGTTGATATAAGTTTTTATATATATATATATATATATATATATATATATATATATATATATATATATATATATATATATATATGTGGTATAAGTTGATCTAAGTTGTATGCACAGTCCTGTTTTGCTAAAAGTAAACATTGTTTTATTATTATACTTTTAAATTTTTGCCATGACATTTTTTGACATTTAAACACATCAGAACTGCAGACTCAAATGTGTCAAAACAGGAAGTAAATCACATAAATTATGGACTGTAAATGATGTCTGTGAACACAGTAAAATTGTAAACACAGTACAAAAATTCTAGACTTAAAAGTTATACCAAGTCAAACTGAGAGTATACTGCCTAAAATCAAATTAAATCCTGAATGGGTTCCTAAGAACACTTTTTCCACACTGAGCAGTAACTTGATCTGCTCTTAAAGTCACTCCCAGCTTCATTTCAGACTGTACACTTCAGCTCTTTTCTTGCTTTCCAGTTCAGATTAAACATTAACAGCATGACTAAGAGTCATAGATCCAAAGATCAATCTCTGAAACTGGAGCAGTGGGACATCTAGTGAAATAATAAAAGAGCCACATTACGCAACAATCAGGCAAATACGCACCCACAATTACACCTACAGCGTGACCTCCTTAATCAAGTCTTACAAAAATCAAAGAAAGAGAAACTCAACAAGAAGACAAACATCTGAGAGAATCAGAAAAACTAAACTGCATCCTACACGTTTAGAAGAAGCCCTAACTTTGTACAAACCTTTGAAATCAGCATGCTCAAATGACATATTCCAAGTATATGATTATACTTATCATATATATGATTATCATAAACTTATATGATTATCCAAGTATATGAGAAAAGTGCTCTTTGGTATCAATGTTGAATATACCAATAATTAACTCCCTTCATACCACTCCAAACCAGTATATGATCACTTTATACCAAACCACCTTCACATTTTATGATTAAGGGCACCCAGATGAAGTCAGTGGCTATTCCTCTTTCCTAAAAGCTTTTCTAATGTTAATACATTATATATAGTAAGAATACATCACTGTAAACTAAAGGAATATTTAGGAAAAACTGGTTAAATGTGAGATCAAAAAACACCTGGCTAAATACCACAGATTAAGTCTGTAGTGTAACTGTGAACTTGGATGATATTCATCATTATGTATACTGAACTGTTAGCATTTTTAAGCCAACAAACCCTCAGCACTCTATTGTTCTCTCTGATACTAAGATAAGGTATATCAAAATCATGTGACTTTCACAGAAGCCATTGAAAATGTAAAAGCTGTGTGTGTGTGCGGGCGGCTGCTTCTACTCACTGTTCATTCTGGGCCAGGTCATCATACATCATTACCACTATCTGCTCATCAGGGATGCCGTTCTTATGAAGGATTTGATATGCATGGCAAACATCAGCCTACAAATACACACACACAGAAAGCAAACAACAAATTTATATCAGATTTTAAATAAATCCCAGTGGCTCAAAGTGTATAATGTGTTTATTTACAATATGTTTGTGGCTAGAAAAGGTTGAGTGTATGGAGGGTTTGGAATGTTTTCCATCAGTACTCAGCACACAAGAAGGTCACTTTCAGTATTCAAACATGTGACACTGATTACAGTTACAGCAACACTATCATTCAGACAGTCTGTTCTGCCTGCAGATTAGCTACATACGGTCTTATTTAAACATTAACCCTAATATATCACAGTTATTGCTGGCAATAACAAAAGTACAGCACAACTTTATAATCAATTTGATCATTTGTTCTCAGTGCTGGAATAACTTAAGTACAGACTCTGAATTTGTGAAGATATTCTACATAACATGAATTAAAAAATAACATTGTTATGCTTACATTTGGCCTTATTTTTTGCTCATTTATTATTTTAAACATAATTAACAATTTAATTAAGAAATAACAATAAAACTACAATAACTCTAAACTCTGAAGTGTCAATTACTTTGTGCATATTATTTCATAAATACTCATATCTGCCTCTGAAAAACATTTCTTGATTCAATAAAAACTTACATTATATATACACACACACATATATATACACACACATATATATATACATACATACATATACATACATACATACATACATACATACATACATACACACACACACACACACAATATATATATATATATATATATATATATATATATATATACACACACACACACACACACACACACACACACACACACACACACACACACATTCAATCATTTGTCCTCACCTGATGCCGGTAGTTGTACCAGCCATTGGATCCGGCCACGATCACAGCCCAGTTCTTCCCAGTAGCAGACTTCTCTGCAGGAAAACAGCTCACAAACCCTGAAAACAGGACCAGGCTCAGCACTGCTACTGACCACATCATCTCTATAGGCTATGCTTTCCCTGAGGACTGAAAGACCAGAGACAGCGGGTTAAAACACAAAACAAATTGTATTTTCCATCACAAATCAATTAAACCCAAATGCTATTATGAACCTGATGCTCCGAGCCAGTACTAACCAGATGTAGGTCATGTACTTTGAGATACATTAGAGAAACATTTAGAGGCTGAGTGGATGTTTTATTAGGTGTTTACAACAGTGATGGGATTCAGAACAGTGCTGATTAAAAATGGCACTGTTTTCCAGCTCCAGTGTGTATATTTACAGTAAAATTCACATTTTTAGCTTCTGGAAGGACTTGTGATGAGAGGAGTACAGTACAGGAGCTTTTAAGAGAAGTCTTAGAAAGGCATCTTCTTGTATCAAACATTAATGCAATGTAGTAGCAGAAACTGTATAAACCACATAAATTACAGCCATGAATGCCTATAACCCCTGAAAATACTCGGGGAGTAATATAAATAACAACAAATGTCTTATGCAGTTATCAGGAGATGAAGTGTGGCAGTTTTTCTGGGCTGGGGCACTGCAGATAGTGTTGCAGCTCACTAGCTGTTCTGTAATGTTGCATGGTTTCATTTTTTTCTTGGAGCACTAATTATACAATATATTACATATGTAATAACTGAGTATAGAAGCCTCACACACCAAATACACCTGAACAAAACCAGACACCACGACTATTCGCCAGGAGTTTATGAAACGATGAGTTATTACAGGTCACATTCAGATAAAATGTTCGAGTTTCTTATCAGACGCTGTTTTTCAGTTTCAGACCTTTTATAAACAAAAGCACAGCCTCTCCTCGCTAGTATTAGCCAGCTAGCTTAGCTACTCACCAACCTATTGACAGACAACAACACATCACAGACATTTAACTGCACTTTAAATACAACCAAAAACTCAAATATTACACAGTAGTGACATATTTAACCTAAAATGAGATACTGCTGGTAGAAACAGAAGTAGTCTGTACAGTGGGATAATCTTAGCCAACACAACAGACTTTGTTTTTAACATACAACACTAATAATAATTACTTTTTAAACTTATCCTTAAAAAATAATCATGAGATGTCTATACAACTCTGTCAATAACAATAACTCACCGTGTGCTTCCCTATCTGTGGAACTACAACCAGCAGAAACACCAGTAGTTTTAATACCGGCCTCAACGGGCGGGGAATAGTTATCTCATCCAATCAGCGACGCCTTCTGCTTCGTAGGCGGGAACAGAACAACAGCACATCCAATCAGCACGTCTCGCTCGTGGGCGGAGCCAAAACAAGCACATGACCAGCAGATCATGTGCCTTTATTTTCACCAAAAGAGAAATGGAAAAAGAAAGTTTTAATACTGTATCTTTTTTTCTGTATATACGTATAATTAACAGAACGGCATTAAGAAGAACATATATTAGACAATAACTTACAGTAAATATTAAATTCTAGTCTATGTATAGAGAAATATTTGTGTTGTTAAATTTATTTTATAGAACTTTTTTTTTATTAATTAATTTTTTCCTGCACACACACATACATACACATACATATACATGCAGGGAAACAGATTTATACTGTATATATTCTAAGAGCTCAAACTAGAGTTTCTAGTAGTTCAAAACAGTTTAAAGACTCAGTATCTTGGCTTTTCTTGGGAAAGTTCAGGGGAAATGCAAAACAGAGGGGTTTTCACTGACAAAAAGTACATTTCTGAGCAGACAAACCCTGTCCGTTTTCACTTCATTTATCTAGTCATATGACATTTATTTACTTACTTATTTTCAGCTCCTGTTACTTTGACTGTTACCTTGATTAAATATTAATTCCATACACTTAACCTTATGAACTTTTTAAAAATCACAGGATGGACGTCTACAGCAAAAATGAAGCAGCAATGTGTTTCCTAGCACCCCCCCCCCCCCCCCCCAACTTTACAGACTACAGGTTGATTCTTGCTGATCACATGTTATCTCACACCTGTTTGTGGGTGAATCACATGACAGCAGCTGCACATGACCGTTTTTTTTTATTGTTTTCAAGTCAAACTCTGGATTGGCAGGCACAAACTTCATACCATCAGCATTTAATAACGTTCTTTAGACAATATTCAATTTTCTGCATACATTTCCCCAAAGTTTGTATATACCCCTTCAGTGAATTTATCTACCTTAATGTGTGCTCATGACATACCGGTGGCATTGCTAAAAGAATGAGGTGTTCTGGGGCCACCCAAAATGAGATTAAGTCACCGTGTCACATTGTTTCAGCTAGAGGAGTTTAAAGGTCCCCAGCACTGGGCTGTGGAACTGCATCCAATACTATTAGGAAGAGTTATAGTTATACTGGTGCCCCAGAACTAATCTTTCAACACCAGTACCTGAGCTCACTATTGCTCTTGAAGGTGAAGGCACAAAACTGGTTATCACTGTATTTCTCAGAATCTGTAAAGGACAGGCTATTTTTATTGCACCACAAATATGACACAATGCTACCATAAGAGATTGATATCTGAAACCCAGTTAAGTGTGCATGGCTGTATAATATGCTTGAATAAAGTCAAATATGGTGTACAGGAATGAATAAAACAAAAAAAAACTTTAACAGAAGTTCAAAAAATAGTACATCTGAGCACTGCAAAGCAGGTTTCAGATTTGTGTGTGAACACTGCTGTGGTTCTGCTTTGTATTTTAAATGTATTCATTTATTTATTTTCAATAAAGGATATGTGTAAGGGGCCGGTGCAGTGGTTAGCACGTTTGTCTCAGTGCTGATGTCTTCGAGGCCCCATCTGGGTGGAGTTTCCATGTTCTCCATGTCAGTGTGGGGTTCCTTCCACAGTTCAAAAACAGGTGTTCGGTCAGTTGGTAAATTGTCCTGGTGTGAGTGTGTGTATGTCTAATGATGGATTGGTGCTCTGGGTTTGGTTAAAATAGTGAAAATCCCTGTCCAGTACCCAGTGAAGTGGTTGGGGTCCTCACCATGACTCTGAACTGGATTAAGCAGCTAAGAAGATGGATGGATATGTTTGTAAAGTTATGTGTAAATACTATTAGTGAAGTGTTTTTTTTCAGCAAAGTGGCTAACAACAGTAACTGCGCTCAATGCTGCCCAAAAAAGAGCTAACACCTGGACAGTGAGGTTTTCTTTCCCTGGAAAATTACCCGTTTAAAGTCTAAGTCATGGTGGGCCTAGTGTACAGGTGCTGGTCATAAAATTAGAATATCATGAAAAAGTTTATTTTCATTAGTTGTAGTTATAATTATCAACATTAAAAGAAATAAACATTTGAAGTGTATCAGTCTGTGTGTAATGAATGAATATACAAGTTTCACTTTTTGAATGGAATTACTGAAATAAATCAACTTTTTCATGATATTCAAATTTTATGACCAGTATATATGTATATATGGTATATAAAAAGTATATATAGAGAACAGTGTATGTTTAAGGTCAAATGTAATCAAACTGAGGGTTTGAAATCAGAATTTCTTGTTTTGCCCTTTTAACAGGCCTGTCCAACACAAAAAGCACCAAGACACATTACTACTGGACAATCCTTAACGTTTGGCTTAAAAAAACTTTTGGCTTATCCAGCTTACTGAGAAATCCTACTTTGCAAAATACCTCCTGACCTTTTAGGGGAAAAAGTATAAAGCCTTATCTTTAAATTAATTGTGGGACAAAACGATTTAACTACATCAAGCTGAGCAAAACGATTCAGTCTTCACAAGGTCAATATTTCATAATTTCACATCTTCTGGTTTATTACAGTAGATACAAGGTTGTAGCTCTAAATCAGTAAATAAAACGTCCACACAGGTAAATCAAATGCTTTTATTTTTCCATCTTATAAAAGAATTTAAAGTTAAACAGGGAAACAGTCTGTCAGAAGCTCGGCTCCATTTTAACCGATGGTCCTTGATACATTTATATAACCTTTTTTAATCCCATAAATGAAAAAGATGTAACAAAATGTAAATAACCACAGTAATAAATATTCAAAGCAAAACCATTTTTTACAGTGACATAATATATCTTCTTATATAACTATATTCAGTAAAAACCATTTCTGCCTTCAAGTTTAAGAGAAAAGCGAGGAAAAAAACAGAATGATTGCATTTTTCATTCCCAAGGCATGGCAATTCAAACTTGGTTTTATAAATAATAATGTGATATTACCTAAGGATTGTAGTGCATTGCTGTAAATCAAAAACAAATACAAAAAAAACGTAGTGCAAGTCTACATTTCTCACAATAGTGTTTTTCTCTTTATCCTTTTATTTTGCCAACTTCAGAAAAACTAAAGCAAAACGATGATGAGAAATGAAACCAAACCATTTTGAGTGAAGCATCTGCTCCACATCTAACCTGAAATTATACACTGCGATCATCATCATCATCATCATCGCTATTATTCAAACAACTCATCAAATCCCTCAACATGGTTGTCTGTATGAGGAGGCAGCCATGGGCACTCCTGTGCTCCAGGCCATATTTGGCAAAAGATTAGAAAAAGAAACTAAAGCGTCATCGTAAGGAAAATAAATCCATAGTTCTCTCTTGATATCTGAAGCCCAGAACAGTGTACGTTCTCTGTGTTTTTGTGCCCGTCTCTGTGTTCATGGCTGTGTAGTCTGCTTAAGTGAAGTCAACGTCTTGATGAGATGCATAGAAACAAAACAAGAAAACAAAAATCTTCGGCATTGCTCAAGAATTAATCATGAAAAAATAGAAAATGGTTTAACGGGGGTTCGTCCGTCATGCAGCATATCTGAGCAATGCAGAGCAAGGCAGGACTCTGCCTGAGTTTCAGCATGTGTGCTTGAGCGCTGTGTGTGTTTGATTCTGTCTAAAGTAGTACATTTCCCTGCCTGTCTATATCGCCCATCAGCTTCTTGGAAAGGGCTGAGCGTGTCTGTGTGTGTCCATCATCCTTTGCCTGTCTATGCAAACCACATTACATGGTCTGACTTTGTGTGTGTGTGTTTACACCTCTGCTCCCAGTTCAATCACTCCAGTCTCTATGATTGGAACCAGTTTGTCATCCACCTGAACCAGCAGGATGGTCTTATCCATGTGAGAACGACTGACCGGCTCACGACTGCAAGGCACCCACCGGTGAATCACCTAATCAGAGATAGACAGCAGGAGAGAGAGAGAGAGAGAGAGAGAGAGAAAGAAAGAGAGAGAGAGAGAGAGAGAGAGACAGAGAGAGACAGAGAGAAAGACAGACAGAGAGAGGAAGAGAGACAGAGAGAGAGAGAGAGAGAGAGAGAGAGAGAGAAAGAGAGACAGAGAGA
>BRDA01014451.1:49684-60406 GCA_036984385.1 Crenuchus spilurus | reverse complement strand
CGAGCCACTCCTCCAGCTTAGGGGACGCAATCACGTAGTAGATTATACCCTAAAAATTAAGACAGAGAGCAGACAAAATACCTGATCAATAAATATGTTAGGAAAAGACCCGGGGGAAAGATTTATTCTGCCTATACACATCCGTAGGGTTTCTGTGTCAAAGTAGGTCAACATGATTATCACAATAACACCTGAACACCTGTTTGAGCTTATTTGCTTTAGAATCAACAGTTTAGATTTGAGGTTTTATACACACTACACTCTGACTTGCAGCTCACATCAGAAAAGTGTTTTTTCTACCAGCTCCTGATTGGTCTTGAGACATAACAGTGCATCTCCATAACCCCCAAAAAAGTTTGTATACATAATTAAAAAAAAAGACGTAAACTTTTATATAGAGGTGCTGGTCATAAAATTAGAATATCATGAAAAAGTTGATTTATTTCAGTAATTCCATTCAAAAAGTGAAACTTGTATATTATATTCATTTATTATACACAAATGATATATTTTAAATGTTTATTTATTTTAATTTTGATGATTATAACTGACAACTAATGAAAATCCCAAATTCAGAATCTCAGAAAGTTAGAATATTACTTAAGACCAACACAAAAAAAGGATTTTTACAAATGTTGGCCAACTGAAAAATATGAAAATGAAAAGTGTGAGCATGTACAGCGCTCAGTGTTTAGTTGGGGCTCCTTTGGCCTGGATTACTGCAGCAATGCGGGTGGCATGGAGTCAATCACTCTAATTTTGTGACCAGCACCTGTATTTATATTTATTACAAACAACATATTTCAAGAATGTCTGTTTTAATGTTGATACTGTTTGAATAGCAATTTACATAAATTAATTATTCAATTTGCGATTCTGGAACTATTCATGAGCTATAAAGTCATATGGATCAAAAGTCAAAAATTATGCTTGAAATGTGTCTCTTTGTATGCAATGAAAGTAAAAAATGACAGTTTTTGTTTTGAATTAAACTGTGAACACAAATGAACTTTTTCTCAATATTCTAATGTTTGAGATGCAGATAAAAACTGTATAAAAGTAAATGCAATAATTGAGTTAGAAATCTATTTGATTAAAGCAGAAATGAAGATTGAAGAAACCTGTTCACAGAAACCTGTCTTTGATTAACTGATCAATGATAGCAGATCTTTTTCACATTATAAAAAGCACATGAACATTTCCACTTCAGAGTAAAAGCGTATGTTTTTCTGTCAGTTAAAGCTCTAAATAATACTCAAAAGGCAAAATTAAAGTGAAAGAGTTCTGTGTACTTGCTGCTTTTACTCAGTTATATTTCTGTTACACTTCAGTTTAAGTGAACTTTAGAGACGCCCACTTCAATTCATCATGTAATTACATGCAAATTAGTTTTGAAGAAGTTTCCAAGTAATTTATAATATTTGCTTAGGCTTACTAACTGAATCATAAGTTGAAATGTAATGTACATAAATGTGGATAAATCCAAAGCTCAGGCTGCAGAAATGGGACCTTTGTTTAGAAAATCTTATGAAATGTTTCATAAACTGTGTTCTGTGAACATCCCTACCTTTACGTAATAGGTGGTAAGAATGCGTCTCAGGTCAAACACCTGTAACATGGAAGCGGCACTGTTGTCCGTGATACTGTAGCCCTCCAGCACATACTTGGTGACCAAAACCTCCCAGGCCAGCCAACGCTGACCAAAGGCAGCATTGAAGGACAGCAAATGGGGCAGATGTCCCGGCTCACAGCAGCAACAACCCTCATCCTCCTCTACTCCCTCTGTTATAGCCTCCACCTCTCTCTGCTGACAGTATGTACCTGCACACAGACAGATCACAGAGTGAGCAGGTGCAGACCGGCATTGTGCACGACTGTACATGTGTGCTAGAGGGCAGTGTAGCATTTACCAAATCAAAATGTACAGAAAAGGAAGAGAAAATCTGTTTTTAATCATGGCCAAGTTTTGTCATTGAAGATAGCATCCAGAAGATACTCTATAGGCTACATTCACATTATGAGCCACATTGCTCCAATCTGATTTTCTTGACAGTTCACATTCACAAATGTGTTTCTGTCTGTAATGTGAACTAATCTGTCCCTGAAACAGCTCGCATGCGCACATTGATGCATGTATACACGTCGCCTACAACAAAAAGCATCACATTTGTGCTGGGTTGCCAGGTTTGCAAAAATACAGTTGCCGGTGAAAGAGTTAAGTTGAACGAGAAATTAAGAATTGAAGAAGATTTACATTATAAAGCTCATTGAAATGTATGTCACTTTAGATTTTGAGCTACTTTAGACTTTCTGCTACAAAATCGGTAGGTGGTTTGGGGGATCTGGCAACCCTATTTGTGAGTGGACTGATTTTAAGAAAACTGGTAAAACAGAGGTGTTAGTAGCTGATGTGTGATGGTGTTTAGCTCAGGAGGACAGTAAACAGGTGCTGGACTGTACATGATCAGGTGAAGAAGGTAAATAAATGTCAGCTGACTGCTTTTGCTGTTTTTACAGCGACGTGAGTAAACGAGAGAAGCCAACGCTGCCTCACCCACTACACACATGTGTACAAGCAAAAAGACACAAAATCTGATCTCACTGTCACATTCAAGTCACATGTCCACAGATCTGATACATATCTGATCTAGAACCACATATGAAAGTGACTTAAATCTGATGTGAAAAGCTGGGATTTGACGTCCACACAGCCTGAAAACATCAGATCTGAGCCACATTAAGGCTAAAGATCAGATTTGAGTCCCTTCAGCCTGGTAATGTGAACACACCAATGTACAAATGTTTGTGGGCTACTTTAAGATGCACCCACTGCTGACACAAATCTGCAAATGCACACAAAAAGCTTGTCAAATCCAGTAGAGAAGTACTGCTAATAGCATAGCACTCTCTGGTAAACATGTTTGGCACCATGTCTAATGACAGGCATGGGATAGAGGGGTAAAAACCTCTCCAGTATTGAGCTGTGGAGCAGTGGAACTGTGTTGGAATGATGGCACTCCATCCAATACTTTTGGGATGAGTTGGTGAGCTGGAGACGAGGTGAGGTGGGGATCATCCAACATCCTGACCTCACTAATGTTGTTTTTCTAAATGCAATCAAATCATCACAGCAATGCTTCAAAATACAATGGAAAGGCTTTCTTGTTACTACAAAAGCAAAATAAAACCTTTTTAATACCCTTGATTTCAGAAGAAACAATGAATGTACAGGTGTCCCAATACTTTTGTCCAGGCAGTGTATAACATATTTCCCAATCAGTTTACTTGAGCAACAATACTGCAACCACAGCAACTTTGCACACTTTGTGACCTTTGATTACCCAGAAGTGGAGCTAGGCTAACATGCCTGAAAATGTGTATTGTTACACCCCTAGCACATACATTTACATGAATCTTCTCACTCACCTCTGAACTCCAGTCCGCGGAGCTGGAAGGTGATAAGTCCGTTCCCAATCTCCACTAAGTGAACTAGTGCATTGAGGTAGTCTGAAGCCAGGATGAAGCAGTCTCCAGTGCTGTAATTCCCCCAGCGACCCAGGAGAAGATCTCCACAAAGAGAGTGCTGCAGAGAACGCGTCAGGTGCTCGTAGAAGATAGAGTTCAGGTTATTATCGTCTGAGCCTGAGAGAGAAAGAGACAGATTAAGAATAAACATGCTGTATGCAAACTCAGGTCAGGAAAAGCAAAAGGCATCTGGTGTTGCACTTAAAAATTACAAAAGTAGACACAAGCACTTGATTCTGACTGTTATGGTAAGAAAAATGCTTTGTTTTCCAAAATGTCAATTCATTAGTAGTGATTCTGTAGGAAGGTGGCACAAAAACACAGGGTGTTTGTACGTGTGGTACCCATGTGAAGTGGACAGTATAATGCATGCTCCATAGGGGCACTGGTACCTGGATTTCTGTCCAACTGAGAGGCCAGTCTGGTGTTGGAGTGATCCACACGCTTTGTGCTGCAACACACACACACACACACACACACACACACACACACACACACACACACACAACCTCACAATCATGTACAGTGCCACATCCAAAAATGTAAACAATGTCAAACACCTCACTGTTGTTCATAATTTAATTAAAAAAGTAAACTGTTGTATTTTATTAATTACACATAGTCACATTTCAAGTGTTATTTTTTGTATTTGTTTCACAGTTAGAGCTCAAGAAAATCAGAAATCTAGAATCTGACATTATTATATTTTGAGTAATTTATTTTTCAAACAGTGTCAACATTAAAACAATAAGGCCTCTTCACTGTCCATTTTTAAAACTAGTCTTAAAACCTATTTATAAAAAATAATTGATATTTTTTATGGTTATTTTTTATTTAGTCTTATCGTCTCTATTTGTTTCTGTTTTTAGTTATCCTTGTACAGCACTTTGTTTCAGCTGTTGTTGATTTTAAAGGGCTCTATAATAAATAAGTTGAGTAAAACAAAAAGGCTTGAAATATGTCACACACAAGTGGTTTTTTCACAACATTCTTATTTTTGGAGATTCACAAATATCACCATCACAAAACGCACTGGTGCCTCTCTGCAGCCTCTGAGTTCACTGTTTGTGGTATACTGAACTGTTTATGCATCTGTTTTCACTTGCGGAACTATTTAGAGTAGATCATAAGCCTGAGCTTTAGACAGATATAGATATATAGAAGGAAATCTGTGTATTATATTAGGAAATCTGTATTACAGCAGCAGAAGTACAATAAGAAGCAAGAGCAAGGTATATATGCATTCATCTACAGATAAATAAAATAAATAATAAAAACAGAAAATAAACAACCACCAAGTGTCTAGACACAAAGTTAGACTAGTATGTTGCAAACTCTTGCACTGTGCTTTCACAACATCTCCGAGTATGCTTTCTATGATCACTGTAATTTGGTCTCTGCCTGTTCTCTGGACTGGTTTAGAGTTTTGCTCCTGTGTTATCACTGTCTTTTCTGATTGTCCTGTACATTTTGTTGTTTTTGTTTCTAACCTTGACTAACCCTTTAGTCAGACCCCTGAGAATAAAAGCTTGCACTTGGATCCTTGCTTCTCGGTCTCTGAGATTAGTTAATTATTTAATTCAACTTTATCATGAGACAATAAATGACAATATATGAAACAACAGTGCAGGAACAGTATGTGCAGTCAGTAAAGCCACTTAAACTTGAATCTGAACATCAGACTACTGGCCATGTGAGAGAGTAAGAAATTAATCTAAAGTTATAGCAATAAGAGAGAAAGAGCCTTACTTATAATCTCTCTCCCAGAACTTGACAGGTCGCACATAGGAGGTGATGAAGATGGCACTGCCAAGGAAAGGGTTAAGAGGAGTGGAGAAAACAGCTGAGACGACTGCCTGGACAAACAGCATGGCCGAGTCTGGAGATGGAGTTAAGGGACAAGAACATATACACACAAACACACACACACACACACACACACACACGCATGAAGGATACGAGGCACGGCGAATGGCTGAGCGAAGGCGTGGAAGGCGGAGCCCCAGGTGATCTGCCATGGAGCGATGTAGGTGTACACAAACCTCAGCTTATATAGCAGCTCCCACAACTACACACACAAAAGGAAAAATATTAAATATCTTACAGTTACACAAAGTTGTTATTAAACATTTTAATTAATAGTTTTTGGCTCAAAAAACAAATTATTAATTGATATAAAATTTTCAGTGTTAACTTTCATCAGAATGAGCAAAATGCTTTTAATCTGCATGTCAAACCTTTATAACAAATAGTCATTGCCTGATTTTGATTATATTTTGACATCATATTATGACATCACTCCTATTTTAAATCGATACACTGGCTATATGTTAGTTATCGTATTGATTTTAAAGTTCTTTTATTGGTTTATAAAGCACTACATGGTCTTGCACCAGACTACATATAAAATATGCTTTCATTTTATAAACCAGGGAGATGTCTCAGATCCTCCAGTGCCTCAAAGCAGGACAAATATGCTTAGTGATACTGCTTTTAACCACTATGCTCCAAAATACTGGAACAGCCTCCCTGTAGAGCTGAGATCAGCTGAAAATATTAATATATTTAAAACCAAATTAAAAACTTAATTATTTAGTCTAGTTTTAATGTTTTTTTAATTTCATGGTTTTAGTTTTAATATATAGCTTAATTCTGTCCGGCCCATTTTTGGAGTTTTGTGTGAAATTATGTAAAATTTGTCTTTTTTCCTCTGTTTTTTGTGTTGTTTTGTGTATAACAAAACATGTGTAATTGCAATAACTTTCTGGGAGAAATACTTCATTTTCTGGAAAAAATTCAGGGGTGCCAACACTTTCGGACATGACTGTATATACATATTCATATATACACATATATACACATAATAAACACACACACACATTACTTTTATTTTTAATTAAAGATCAATTTTACTTTCATTTTACCCTTACATTTTATATTTTTCATTTAACTTATTTTTTATTGTTTTTACAGTTTTTATTAGTTATATAATTTGTTTATTATAATATTTTCTTGTGAATCACTTTGAACTTCAATCTGATTTGCATGCTATATAAATGTGCTATATAAATCAAGTTTTGTCTGATTTATTGAAACAGGTAGAAATAGTAAGCTGTCGGGCATAAATGTGCTGATAAAGAAAGTAATTCATTCTGTAATAAGTAATGTGGAATTGCAAGTATTAAACATGAATGAGAATAATAAAGTACATTCATCTGAGACTATGATTTATTAGTGATGAGAAGACTCTTAGTCCATAAAACTAAATCATAAACAAACACAGAAATGTAGTTTAACCTGATATCTTATACTAATAGAGTTCATATTTATATATCACTTCTCATGTTGGTGTTGAATTAGAACACAGTGAGATCAGCATGTACTATACACTGAACAATGTGCTGGACTGTGTGATGGGACTGTGAGTCAAACCTTGCTGAATACGATGGACATGATGAAGAGGTCTAGCAGCAGAGTCTCTGACAGCTGTCGATAGTCGAAGGTGAAGAACAGGATGGTGAAGAGGATGGTGACATACTGATATGTGGGACTGCTAAAGGATGAACGCAGCAACTTCAACCCAGCTACTGTTATTACTAGAGCTCCAACTCTGAGAGAGTGAGAAACAGAGAAACAGAGAAAGAATGAGAGACATTATTGAGAATTTATAAATAAAATTTTTATGCACGAGGCAGTTTTTCAAAATGAATTAAGAACATTTTTTATATATAAAAAGGAAATGAAATTTGCCCTAAAATGCTGGGTAGAGTTTGTCATTTTCTTTTCAAAAGTGAAGGAACAAGTTAAAATGTGATATCTGACAAGATAGATTTTTGGCAGAAAGTTAGGATTCATTGCCCATTTTAACCAGAAAAAGCAACCAATCACAATCCATTCTATCTGCATGACAAATTTTCAAATTACAAGTAAAACAGGCCTAAGGGAAACAAACTAGTATCTTGACAATGTGCAGCTCTAACTGATTAATGCTTTGAATAAAGCTTCTGAATAAAGTGTAACAATGATTTCATTCTCAATTCAGTGACACACTACGAATAATTGTGGACACCCCCTCTAATGAATGCAATCATACACATTACACTTATATAGCACCACTCAAGGATGCTTTACAATTGACACACTTCGGCTAGAAGCGGCAGCCAGTCGCGCACAGCGTACTCTCAACCGGAAGCGACCGTCCACCTGGAGGACTGCATCGAGCACTAGGGGGGATCACCCAGGACAGAGTGCCAACCATAACTGAGCAAACATACACACACATTCATACACAGACATACACATTCATACACACACCAGGGTAATTTTTTTTTTAGAGTATCCAATCCACCTGATCTCCATGTTTTTGGACTGTGGGAGGAAACTAGTGTCCCCAGAGGAAACCCACGCAGACACGGGGAGAACATGGAAACTTCGCTCAGATGGGGACTCGAACACAAGACCTCAGCGCTGAGAGGCAAACGCGTTAACCACTAAGCTACCGTGCTGCAATCAGCTACTTTAAGCTGCCCCCAGATTTGCAAATGCACACACAGCTTATCTAGTCCTGTAGAAAAGTACTGCCAATAGAATAGGAATCTCTGGAGCAGATAAACATGAACCTATTGGCACCATGACAGGATGCCAGGCACAGATTAGCAGAGTATAAAGCCCCCCAGTATTGAGCTGTGGAGAAGTGGAATAATGGAGCTCCATCCAGTACTTTTGGGATGAGTTGGGAAGCTGGGGATGTGGTGGGGTGATGGTCGTCCAACAGGCTTCAAAACCTAGTAAAAATCCTTCTCTGTACAAAACAGACAGTTACTCCAACAAAAGCTGGATTTTCTGTCCATATAGTGTTTGTTGCTCAAAGGGCTATTCAATGTGACACCAAAGAAAGGGAAACTCCTTGCAGCCAGTGACAGACAGCTGTAAACCTGATGTACAATTATTTATCTCCAGTCAGACAGATAGAAACCCAGCTCACAGGGGGCTTCTCATAATAGCTTTGTCAAATCATTACTTAGGCTAAACGAATGAAGACAAATGAACATGAAGGTGAATGCTGAAAAGATCTGTGTCTACTCACTCAGTGTTGAGCTTTCTGGGACTCGAGAGTTCCTGAGCACTACCGCTCAGTTCATTCAGGACAACAAGAGGATACAGAACGTTCTTCTCCACAAACAGCAGCCACACGTGGAGCCTCTCGAACCACATCACATGTGCTGCACCTACACACACACACACACACACACACACACACAGGTATTCAGAAATATAACTATGACCTGAACATTACAATATAATACACAATATAAAACACAATGTAATATAAACATAACTAGTCTGTGGTAGGGGTGCTGTAGAAGACTCACCGCGGACCTCGAACTGATAATACTCTTTGGTTTTGAGCAATGGGTGAGAGAAACAGTACCAGGGCAGCTGCTTTCTCATTTGGGGTAACAGGTAATGAGTGAACAAACCTACAGCCCCCACCAGCCCATACAGGACATAACTCAGGAACGGCTGACAGACAGAGAGAGGGACAGAAGTGTGCAATTTAAGAAATGTCAATCCTTTCATCATCATTATCATCATCATCATCATCAATATCATCATGTGGAATAAGTTCCCATGCCAGCTTGGAAAAAAAAGCTCCTTGGACAAAATGTTTTTTTGGCATTTTGTATGCTTAAGGTGGCAGTAACTTCTGACTCCTGCAGATGCCGTAGCACAAGGATGATTTTATAAATACCTCCAGGGGGTAAAACAGATATCACTGATTAGCTAAAAATAAAAAAGAGTGATTGTATGTGGGCCACAGTGTGAAGTAGCTGAATTATAGAGTGACCAAGTGCTAATGACAATCTTCCTTGTGGAATAACCTCTGCCTACTAAATGTGTCTCAGTGAGTATTTAAGTGAAGGAGTAACAAGTCAGGACCTTCAGAAATAAAATGTATACAAATAAATCACCTTCACTGTTTACACCAACAGAAACCTGCAGCACCTGCTGGTGCCGGGTGATTCCTGAATGATGACTGAACATCATGTAAAACCACTCTGGATTAGAGTGACTGCTAGTACTAGTACTGTAGTAGTAGACACAAATACATACCTTCACTATGGACATCATGATCTCTGTTACGCAGGTGAGATTACACTGCTGCATCTATTTTAGTGTTGAATTGTGTGTGTCAGAGTGTCAAAAAATGAGTGAGTGTTTACCTGCAGTGCGAGGAAGACAGTACTGACGTGTATGGCAAAGTACAGCACAGCAATGAGCACACACACTATCAGATCAGACTGCAGTCTCTCATTCTGCAGAGAGAGAGAGAGAGAGAGAGAGAGAGAGAGAGACAGAGAGAGACAGAGAGAGAGAGAGAGAACACAGGGTCTGGTCTTCAGACTGACTCAGTGTGAAAGTTAAATATATTGTGCACACAGAATAGAATAAAAGGTGTGTACATGATGTTTCTCACCACAGAGCTCCTGAGTTTATCTGGCAGAGGGTCCTGAACCTCTGACAGTGGATCTTCAGGGTTCTGCTCCTTCACGTTGGGGAAAACTTTAGATTGGACCAGAGAGCTACAAACAGAAAGGATAGAAAGAACAGTGGACTGAGAAACTCTCTCATTCAAACACCCTCTACCTTCTATTTGTATCCACAGTCTACTGTATATTGTCCATTTCCTGAAGCACAACATAAATAAATACACATTCCTTATGGAGCCAATGTATATTCTCATCCTGACACTCACTTCCTCTTTCACCTTCAACCTTAATTAATTTCTCTCTCTACATACATACATATTATATATATATATATCAGTGGCGGATGCTCTAAGACTGCAAGGGAAGCTCAGCTTCCCCTAAAATGTCAAAAAATAAGTGATCAATAATATACTAAAATAAGTGATCAATAATATACTGTTGTGTGTACATGTCATTGACTAAATATGCGCTACAACGCGCTCAACTTTTGTTCAGAATCAGCTTCTTAACACTGGTAACGACGCGGCTTTCCTGTCACTCATTCCCGCAGCTTCACAGTGCTTTAAACAGGGTGGACGCTCAGTGTCCACAGAGTTCAATGGCAAAGCAAAGCAGCAAAACGAGACGAGTCATTGGATGAATCCTGGCCTTTGTCCCGCCCATCGGACGCTCAGCGTCTCTGGGGGTCTATGGGGCAGTGGGCTGG
>BRDA01014451.1:10146-21193 GCA_036984385.1 Crenuchus spilurus | reverse complement strand
TGTGTGTGTGTGTGTGTGTGTTTCACTGCACGAATGGGTTAAATGCGGAGGTCAAATTCCGTTGGGTGAAAAATCACATTGGCTAAATTGGTTGATCTTAATCTTAATCTTAATCATGCGTTTAGTTTTTTTTTTTTTTTGCCAACCTCTTTTGGCCACCAGGTGGCCCCCTGATCTCCCAACCCAAAGTATCCAGGAATGCGTCTCATCTTTTTAGAGTTTAAGGACTGTGGCAACTGAGAACCGACAATCACATTCAACGATTCAAAGTTGAAAACAGACTTTTACATCAAGCAGCAATGTTAATGTTAATGCTCGTTCATTGAGAGCCTGATGACGTACTGCATTACAGTGTGGTACTGACGTGGCAGACAGGGAGCGGCTCCAGAGAGTAATAAAGACAGCACAGAAGCCCATCGGCTGCCCTCTCTTCTCCCTGACGGACATTTACACTTCACGCTGCCTTAGCAGAGCAGAAAACATCATGGACAGCTCGCACCCTGGTTATGAACTGTTTGACTTGTTGCCCTCAGGGAAGCATTACAGGTGCATTAAAACAAGAACATACATGACCACTCTAAACTCAGACATGCACTCATTTCACAGTCTCCTAACCCCTGGATTCCTTACAACTAGTGTACAATATTAAATATTTCTTATTACAGACAACATTGTTTCATTCCATTACTGTGAATACCACTGTCCAACATCCACTACTGTGCAATAACAACTGTTTATAACACATATCTTTTTTAATTGTATATAAAGTCTCAGATTTATGCACCTTTACCCCATTTAATTATTTTATGTTTTATATATATATATATATATGACTAGCAGTAACGACAGCACGAGAAACGTATATGAATCAACTGGGAAACTGAAACACAGTCACCTCGAACGTGACATCACTCCCACTTTCAAGTTCCAACTTCCGCTGTAAATAAAAACGCAGCATGAGCTACACACGGCGTGGACAAAATATTGAGACACCTCTGTTGTTTCATTCAATCCCATTGCCAATGGTGCATAAAATTAAGCACCTAGTACTGCAGTCTGCCTTCACAAGCATGTGTGAAAGAATGGGCCGTTGTAAAGAGCTCCTTGAATTTCAGTGTGGTATAATATGATGCCACGGTTGCAACAAGTCAGTTTGCGAAATTTCCTTCATCCTAGATATTCCACTGTGACTGTGAATAGTATTATTAGACACTAGAAGCCTTTAGCAACCACAGCAATTGGCAAACCATGTCATAAAATGCCACAGAGTGCTGAGACACATAGAACATAAGTCACCAAAGCTCTGCTGACCCAACTACAGAGCTCCAAACCTCCTTTGGCCTTAAGATCAGCACAAAAGCTGTGTGCTGGGAGCTGCATGCAAACCGTACATCACCAAGCACAATGCCGAGCGTCCGCCACTGGACTCTGCACATTTACTGGAGTGACAAATCACTTCTCTATCTGGCAGTCTGATGGACTCTGGGTTTGGCGATTGCCTGGAGAACATAACCTGCCTGACTCTGTCAAATGTAAAGTTCTGCTGATGGTGGGATAATACTGTGGGCTCTTTTTCAGGGGTGTGCCAAACCCCTTATATCCAGTGAAGGGAAATCTTAGCATACGAAGGCATTTTGGACAATTGGATGCTTTTAACTTTGTGGCGACAGTTGGGGAAGGCCACTGCACCCATCCACTGTGGGAGGAAACTGGAGACCCCGGAGGAAACCCATGCAAAATGGGGAGAACATGATAACTCCACCTAGACGGGGACTCGAACCTGAGACCCCAGAACTGAAGGCTGAGGTGAACCTATTAACCACCAATACCATCATGCTGCCTCCTATTATTGCTGCATAAAGATTTTACAGTTACAACTGGAGTTTGATTCCATACTTTACTGTATTATTTTTACACTGAAATGATTTGGCTGATACACATTTTACAGTATTTCACTGTCACAGAAACTAATATAACATTCAAATAATGATTTTTTCCCAGAAAATGGATGTCTGGTATATGTACTTATGTTCAACCTTTTTAGAGTTTACACAGTTGGACATTTTTAGCGTGGTGCTGGTTTCAAAAATTGCATATTGGTCATGTTGGTTAATGTAACTGAAGGTCATCTTAAGGTACAGAGCTAAAAATGACCATTTACAAGAGATGTAAACAACAGTGTGGGACTGAATTCTACTGGGACTGTGTGGTTGATTTGTACTGATGCTACATTATAACTAAAGTAGTTAACTAATTAAAGTAACTAAACACACTGAACTAATTAATGCAATTTTAAAAGAGACAGGCAGTGGGCTATGTGATGCAGAACGGTGCAGTGGTGCACACACACACACACACACACACACACACACACACACACACAGTATATAAAAAGGAACATGAGCTCCACTGCTGAGAGATCTGGGGCACAAATCTTCTCCCAATTAGAGCAGTCTTGCCACATACATACCAAGACAAGCAGGAAAATGCCTCCATGTGTGTGTGTGAGAGTATGTGTGAGTGTGTGCACCAGTGTGAGTTGTTACTTCTCAGCTGAACTGCTCACTGACCTGCTCGCCATGCCCACCCCCGTTCCAGCAAACACAGGAATGTGTGAATGACTCATACTTCCACCTCAAATACACTCAAATACATTTTCATAATGGCCCTACGTCTAGATTTGCCTTATAAAAGTAGTTCCTCCGAAGCTTCACCGGATTTTAAAACTGACACTAGTTTATGGAGGCAGGGGACAAGTTCAGTCCAGATCAGCAGCTGCATGCTGCAGAAACTGGACAGGTTTTAGTTATATTCAGACATCCAGTGCTTTAGCTGATTACGTAATGTCTGTCAAATGTTTAGAGATACATTTTGCCACAGTACTACTATGTGAATAGTGTATCCCACACATTAGCTCTAGTTCTCATATATTTTAACCACATTAGCACCAAATGATTCTCAATATGAGCTTTCAGAGAGGAAAACTGAACATTATCACTTTTTCACCAAAGAAGGCACTTTGATGATCATTGTGTTGAGCTCATAATACCCCAAAATAAAAGCTTTTAAGTTAAAAGTTAACCCGACTACTTACACTGGTCATCACTGTGAAAATGATTGTGTGATTGTAGGAGTCAGTTTTCCTCATCACATGATCTGACACAGTCAGGTTTAACATGAATCTAGAGGAAAAACCTTCAGAGTATTAGTGCCAGGCTTTGTGCAGCGGATGGGGACTCTGTCATTGTCATGCCAGGGATTTACCAACATCACTAATCCCCACAACACCCCCATTCTACCAGCCAGACACTCCTCAGGACCATCAGCAACTAAAGTGGATCAAATACATTCATTCACTAATGGAATAACATCGTGGGCAGACATCAGTTCAGTGTCAAACAGTGTGTGTGTGTGTGTGTGTGTTATCATGTTTGAACTCGTCAAAAGTTTGCTTCTGCGTGCCTGTGTAATAGGTGAAAGTAAATTGTATTATTACATGTGCATCACAGCATTTTTACTGAATTACAGTACAAACAGTAGTACTTTAGTAATCAAGCCAGTTTACATTTCTTACAGACATACGACCAACAGACCTGGTGTATAGTTATCTATTTTATACCACAGATAACAGACTATTACATATGCTTGTTTACAAACCCCAGACCTCTTATACCTCAACATACTATACCTGAACACCTGTACTCTTCCAGTCTGTCACGCACATATTTGCACATGCATATTGTATTTATTGTCTATTGTACATACTGTGAATACACCTTGGTTTGTGTTCTGTCTATTGTCCTTGCACAATGTCCTTATCCATCACTGCACTAGATAAATAACCGAACAGTGTTTCACTGTAATGTACAACCCTGTATTATTATAATGTCAATAAAGATTATTTGAACTGAATATCACAGCATTAGTATTGCCTTACTGCATAAACAGTAACACTTTAGTAATCACAACAATTAGCATCCTAAAGAAATCGTACAGAAAGACCTGTTGTATATTTATCTACAGTATGTTATACATTACATAAGTATTACACAGCTGTATGATCGTCTTAAAGTACCAGGACTTGTATTTGTTTTGCATTAGTATACATCACTACTGTAGTTCTTTTTCATAAGTATCATCTTAGGAACGCTGCCATAATCTACACATTTTATCCTCTTTCTGTAAAGCCAGCACTCAAACCTTTCAGCTTTTTAAACTAGATATGTACCAAAAGGTTTTCAGTGTGTGCCCTTAACGATAGCTTTCAGCAGAACTGGAGGGAATTTTGAGAAGAATTTCGAGTAACATACTTTAAAGAACGTTACCCTCTTGAACTTACTATTATTAAATATGTTACATAGCAATATAACAACATTATATAGCTAAAGGGTAAATATTAACAAAAGTGACTCATCAGAAACATAGTTAATGATTTATTTACACTGCTCTCTAACTGCAACAAAACATAGACATTATAGGGTTATGAAGGGTTGGGCTCACATACAGGCTCCTAGAGTTTAAAGGGGGTGTTATAAAATATACACAAAACATTAATAAACAGCTGTACTTCAAAATGTAGCATTACTGTATGTATGTGGGAAGGTATCCTAAAAACACAACAGTTTTAAGTTGAGGTTAGATTTTAGTTCATGTAAAACACCCTGACTTGTCAGTAGTGTTGTTTGGGGCGTGTGATCTCACCCTGGTCCATTTGAGTCCTCCTGTCGGGGGTCTGTGGGATCTCTCTGGCGTTCCCCTGCTGCTCCTCGGCCCTGGCTGCCTTTGGCCCGCAGTTCTATCACCTCACCCTCGTCCAGTGCTGTGTGCAGACGGTAGTTGACTGTTTTCAACAGCACGAACATGGCCGCAATCACACCACAGTAGATCCCCACGATCACCATGGTGGGAGGTAGCGCCTACACACACAGGCAGAAAGAGACAGAGCTATTATTATATGTCCACTGTTTCCACTTTAAAGGAATAGTTCACCAAAAATCACATTTTACAGAAATCTCCTCCTTTTCCCAAGTGTAGTCAATCACCCAAGATATACATACTTTGTGACCTCCGAAAAAAAGTCAGCTTTGAAAATGTCTGGCACTCCTGAGTTAGACATGTGATGTGCTTTTTTCCCTGTAACATTATGACTTAACTGATGCCGAGATGACTGTTGTAGATGACTTAACAGTTCTAGCTTTGAGTTACTTGTGGGATGACTCAGGCATGAGGTTTGCACAGCAATAATTGGTAAGCTTCCATTATTCTTAGTCACATTAGCATCAAAGTTTCGGAGAAAAAGTAAAGAAGGAAACTTCAGACACCACGCACGTCTCAGCTGACCAGGAGGGGAGATATTTTTTAGCTATTGTTTTAAACAGCTAGGGAGGATTCCCTTTGTTTTCAGCTGCTGTACACAAGCAAAGCCAACAGCAAAGGGAATATACCAGTCATATTGGATCAGAAAGGAGCTAAGCCATATGTAGGCCATTTGATTACTACAGATCAAGGGATTTAAAATACACTTTGCAGCATTTTAAGTCTAGCTGAAAAAAAACAAAAAACAAAAAAAAACATGCATCAGCGATTCCCTCTTACTTGAGAGGCTTCTGAAAAATCTGTCGCAAGTTCACTCTCACTATGATATTTACGTCTTTACACTCTGCTCAGGGGGTTGTATTTCCATGTACAGTGTAAATATAGGCCAGCGGCGTGCGGCTTAGATACTACATGAAATCCAGCTCTCAGAGCTCAGATACATATTAAGAGCTGTTGGCTGAAAATAAGCTATGAGGCTGAGAGCACGCTTCCGCTCCTGATTTAGAGCAGAGGGACAAAGAGCGACTGGGGAAAAGTCAGCTGCTCCATACACTGCTACCTGATACAGCAGTTAATATTACAAAGTATATTAACTTATAAGGATGTATTGGAAACAGTAACATTGATCGAAAAATATACAAGAAGCAGTGCCGGGCAACATAAGAAGGATGCATTTTTAGATTAATATGGTGATATCAGTTTCCTGTTGGCTTGATGAAGTAATACTGCACTGGCTGCTTTGTTGCATGAACACAGAAAAACGTGTGAATAAAGGACCTGATCTAGATGAGACAAAAGAGTACTGCATGCACAGGAAATCTGAAATGAAGAGTATCATATGAAGCAGATGTAATGAGTGTATATTCAACATTTTTCTGAAACTTGCTCTGATTTGTAAATATTTAGATCTTATGTGCTTCTAAAAAGACTTGAGCTCCAGGTGGCAAACTAGCTGGATGCAGCAACTTGTAACAAACTATAAATGCAATTGCAATATGCATCACAGCCAGGCATGTTATTATTACACTTAATAACGAGGATAATGATGATGGAGATGATCAGTGTTTTGGCTGATGCGGGTCATTCTGGGTCACATGAACTCTTCTTGTGATATGCCAAGTATTTAGGCCTTTGGGTATCTCTGTTTTCTTTGGATAAATGTCCACCTGGGATTAACAGGGGCGAATATCAACCACAAACATTCAGCAATAACAAGACTGTTGCCTAACTGCAGGACCGTTATATGAAGGCAGGTACTAACACAGATATAAACAAGTCCTAAACAAAGGATTTGGCTATGAAAATGAGGCCAGCTGCGGAGATAACGGGGTCTGAACATGGTTCACAGTGAAAAGGCTCATGCAGAATGGATCAGATTTAAGTGGAAATGACGCCAAAGAACTCACCATGTAGAGAGTGAAGGGGAAACAGAGCAGAAACAGCCAGATGTAGAGGTGCAGTGCATTGACAAATGTGTTTTGATGGGGGTCGTAGTACCATCCTCCCGTGATGGAAGCCCACACGCCTTGCCTGAGGATCTGGAGGGTTTGAGAGCCCATCTTTGCCCCTAACAATTACCCCCGGGTAGCGGAAAGGAGCTTAGGAGTCTCTCGGCATGTTTTCAAGGCAACTGGCCTGTAAATCCCCGCTGACCGCGGCCATCTTCTCCGCAGCTCCGAGCCTTCTTTCGGTCCTCCACCGTCCCATCACGCCCTGCGCCTCCGCTGCCTTTTAAAGCGATGTGCAGCACGAGTGGATCTCGTGTGTGAACGAGTCTACGGAGTGCACCGATTCAGCTGAGCCGATCGAGTGTCACCCCGCCCACTTATGTAAATAAGCAGCGAGCGCTAATTGGACGTTAACTCGCCCTTTCAAGTCGATATGAGCAGAACATCTTCTTAAATGCATGTTTCACCATTCTTTAGGAAAACGTTATGAGAAATTGTTGTTATCCAAACTGTCACAAGAATATTTTTATTTTTCTTAATTCCCTTCTTAACAATAATTCTAAGAACAAACAGTGTTATTGAAAAAGACAAGGCAGATGCTGTCTATGACAACAAAAAGTTATATAGTAAGTATATATATATATATATATATATATACACACACACAGTGTGTGTATAGTATGTCAGAATTCAACCCTGTTAGTTAGAATAGCTAACTGGCTAATGAACCTAGCCTAGCGGCTAACACGGCCTTGGAGTCAACTCTGCCAGTACCACAGTCTCCTGTCAGGAGGATTTTCTCCTCTATAACAGTTGAATGCTTGAAATAGTCCTTCAGGTCTTTTTAAAGTCTCATCTCCCTACTTAACAAAACATTTTAAATCAGCCCGTGTCTTTAGTACTGTTTCAGTATCTCTGGTATAATGAAATGACAGACGCTGGCTCTGAAAACTGAAATAACTTCACATTTAAAGCATTTCTGGTGTCATTTGATAAGCTATAGCATACATAAGAAAAACATTTTAAGAGAATCTTAAGAACATAATTAAGACTTTAAGAGAACATTTAAAAACTTGAGAAAACAAAACGTGAGAACTGAATCTAAGAACATTATTATTGTTTGTTTTAAGAATTTAAGGGAGAAATCAGGCACTGGATTTACTTTAAGATATTTGGCAAAAAAAAAAATAGACTAATATTGGGCCTCACTTTTCTCTTTAAAAGAAATTTATTCTTAAAACCCAGTTTTCATGAAAATTCTGACATTCACGTTTTGTTATTTAAGATTTGTTTGTAGGTAAGAACAGAATCGGTCATTCATATATATATATACACACACACACACACACACACACACACACACTTCATATTAAAGATAACGTGGAAGCTCATCTTTTTCAAAGTGAGCACAGTTTATCCATCTATTTACACCAACGGATTTACCAACATGACTTCAGTGAAAAATGTTAAAAAATAAAAAACAAATAACATTTGTTATTGTGGGTTATGTCACTGCAGGAACACAAGTCGACATACTTTTCACTTGATATATCTGGAGTACTTATTTGCTATTTTAAAATGCATGTAGAATAAAAAAAATGTATTAATCTACACATTTTTAAAATATGCTTTAAGGAAATTAACAGACAAATCATAATTGTACATTGGGTACATAGACGGGTAAATAGTGAGCAAGAGGTGATAGGCGAATATCCACTCAATATCCAATATCACCAGCATCCTGACCAGGATTACCCGGTTAACATGACGGACGGATTAATTTACAATAACAACCTAACTTTACAGAGTATAAATATTGCAATGTGTAAAAAAAGTGACCTTCCAGGTTAACTTTCCTTTGAATACCTTTTTAAACATGACTCAAGAACAGGTTATAGTTTATTACACTGGTTATAGATGCTTTTCCTGAGGACGCTAAATCCGCAGACCGGATATGCAATAGAATCAGTGAGTCAAAAGATCGAATCAGATTAGCGTATGGAAGAAAAAGAATCGGATCACTATAAAGAATCGTTTAAATGATTCAGCCTTGTATCAGGATCAGAAACGGAACGCTCATTTGCTCCTCCAGTGGGGGAAATGAGGTTTGCTTTACAACAACACCTGGAGGAAAATCTGAAAATATTGTCCTATTTTTTAGTAGGTCATGAACACTGTTTCACCACAAACATGTGGTGTATAGCATAGCCCATTTACTGAAACCTATTCCGTAGCTAAAATAAACCATAAATATTTACTGCTATAATTGAAGCCTTTAGGTTTAGGGGTTTGGTGGCATCTTCAGGTAAGACAGTAATTTGTGATGTGAGTATATATTTCTTTCTGCATCTGATTTCAACAGTTATTGTCTTCAGGTGCCAAAATATTTAAGTTTCATTAAATAATGTGTCTAAATATACAAGCAAAGCTAAGAAGTTAAAACTAATATGAATGAATGAATATGAATAAATGAAAAAGTATTTCATTCATTTCTCACTATCTATAACATGACAGTTTTCAGCAGTAATAAAGCTGGATGAGCTAAAAGACCACAGGTTAAAGACCACTTTATTTTAGTCACTACCCACATTTTAATCATAACTAGCCCACTAATTATAAGCTGCTAATTATAGTCCATATTTTATCCTGAACTATACAAACTACCGGAGTCCAGAGCTGGAAAAACACTGCTGCTTCTGTCCACACGAGGGCGCTGAAGCGAATTTAAAATTACATTAATGTCAGGGATAGAGATGTGCATTCATAAAAAAAGCTCAGTTTTCAATTTTCTAATTTTTATTACCATTGTATACAAGCATATTTTCATGCCGAACATAAAAAAATATTTACATTATAAACTTTATACAAAAATGTATTGTAACACCTACGGAAACACTGATGATCAAAAATTCCCATGTACAGTAATGAGGCTTTCCCAAAGGGCTAAAGCTGCATACAGGAGTTCAGAAACCTTCAGCACCAGACTTCCAGGATAACCATGACAGGATATGTCAAGTGTCCAACTACACAAGTTCACAGTCATACAGTTCTTGTGTTACTGAAGCCGGGCTCTTTTCTCAGGTGGAGCTTTGCTGGGTCCTGAGGGAGCTGGAGTCTTAGTGGCCGTCTCTCTCTCTTCCTGCTTAGCTGTTTCTGCCGGCAACTCTGGCTCTTTCTTTACCTCCACTATACACGGGGAAAGAAAGTAAATTAAAAACACAACACATCAAGGTATGTCCACATAGAAATAGCTGCACATTTTTACTTGTATTTGATCTATCCATTTATACAAGACAAACTCACTGAGAGCAAAGTCTTCACTACAGAGCGGCCCCTTTCATATTGCACAAACATGAATGGAGAACAAAGTTATCTAGAAAAAGAGTGATATGAGTATTTACCTGGAATAGGTTTCTCTCCAGGCTTTGGCTGCAATGAACCAGGAAAAATACATGAATACACATCAATCAAAACTGACCACCAAAATACTAGAAATAATGACCATAATCATGCTTTTCTGAATGCAGCTTTTAGATACAGATTAAAGTCAGGGTTCCTACAGATTAAAGCAAGTTCAATTTAAAACTTTTTAATGCCACTTGAAATGAAATTTAAGACCAACTTCACAATAAACCACCACATCAATTACATAGGGTTAGCGACAGTTTTACCCAAATCTTAATTTTAACATAAAACATAAAATGGGGGGTTAAATCTATTTAAACTAGACTTTCACAAGATGTATTATAAAAATATAAGCATTGTAATTTACAAAAATTGACATTTCAAGAAAAAGTAAAGAAAGAAGGGGTCAGAAATGTTAACTGTTTTTTTTCTTGACTGCAGTCAAATGACCAGGGCAAGGCTCTAGGTAAAAGTACAGCCTAGTGTTAAAATCACTATAAACAAATGACTTCATTATGTCCCAAAATAAGCCTTGTAGTATGTGTAATATACATGTCTCTATATTACCAGGTTGGACTGACATCATTAGGTTCAGTGATATGAGAAATTAATAGATTTATTTGATTACTTTGTCATTATAAGAAAAACTAACCTCACTACACACATATATACATATATACATATATACATACAGGGGTTGGACAATGAAACAAAAACAGCTGGTTTTAGACCACAATAATTTATTAGTATGGTTTAAGGCCTCCTTTTGCGGCCAATACAGCGTCAGTTCGTCTTGGGAATGACATATAGAAGTCCTGCACAGTGGTCAGAGGGATTTTAAGCCATTCTTCTTGCAGGATAGTGGTCAGGTCACTACG
>BRDA01014449.1:5276-15276 GCA_036984385.1 Crenuchus spilurus | reverse complement strand
TTTACAGTCTGCTTTAATTGCATTGGTTTTAATACAACATGAATCTGCAGTCTGTGCAGTTAATAATCGGACATTAATAATAGAGGAGTGATATTTATCCAGTATGAACCTGCAGTTTTTAGGTTTTACAGCCTGACATTAATAACTGTAGAAAGTTTTTAATCCAGAATGAATTATATTACATTTACAATTATATTTATTTGCATTTCCTCTGGGAAAAGTACCTCTGCTCCTATTTTTACTTTTTATACTGTGTGTAATACAGTATATTATCAAGTATAATTGTATTAATACGTTTGTGTGTGAGAGAGAGAAAAATATAGTAAATAACATTTAACATTAAATCCATGTTTCACCAGCTATTAGTGATGCTTGTTAATTACATCAGATACTGATCTGCATTATAAATGGTAATGAGTTCTGCTGTTTAGTAGCTTGTTTAAATTTTTAGTTTCTTCAAACAGTCACAAATGTTTTCTCATAAGCAGAACTATTAAAAATCTCTCTTTGCAGCTGTAGTTCTGCCTCAAGCTTTCCTCACATCTTCACCTGCTGTATCTGCACAAATGTCACATTTTTCATATCAGAAGGTCTTGTTTTCTCATTGGGGTGGGGGGGGGCAATAGTGGTGGTGGAGGAAATCAGACTTCAGCTTTTGTGCAGTTTTATTTTCCTGTTTACCATTACATCAGGAAAAATATTTCCTGCTTTTGGTCAGTTGTAAGTGCAACTAACCTTAAATCAGTATTTACGTCATCAAACTGCCTATAAACATAATAAAAATATACTAATGAACACCATACTAATAGACATACCATGCTAATAATATATTATTGGTGGTGGTAGTAGTAGTACTGGTGGTAGTACTAGTTAGAAGTGTAAGTAGTAAAAACTCAAAGTGAACTTTGTCATTCAGACTCAACAGTGATTGTACAACTGAACAAAATTGCATTTCTTGAGACTCCAATGTACAAAATGTCAGACACAGTATATTATACTATACATATTAGACACAAAATAGGCATAAGAATATAAATGATTTGGAGTATAGTATACAATAAAATTGCATACATCCAGTAATATTGATACAAGTGTTGAATATTTCACACATTACACAAAACCTGAAAGTAAACTTACTCTTTTAAAGTGATATGGTGCATAATGGTAATTATTGCACAACAATAGCTGCACTTGAACATATGATTGTGTGTGTTCAGCAGTTCTGATGGTTCAGCATGTTGTGTGTGTGTGAGATTGTTATTGTGAGTTCAGTCTGATAGTAAGTGGGTATAGACTCTTGGCAAGTCTCTTTGTTTTGCAGTTAATGCTGCTGTAGTGTTTGCCAGAGGGCAGAATGGGCGATGGGCAGGGTGAGTGTGATGCTTGATTATGCTGCTGTCTCTGTTGAGGCAGCGTGACGAGTACAGCTCCTATTTGGATGGAAGTGATGTCTTTGTGAGTTTCTCTGCTGTTCTCACCACCCTCTGGAGAGACTTTTTCTCTGTGGTAGTACAGGTACTATACCAGACTGGGAGGCTGCTAGTGAGGATGGACTCTATGGTGCCTCTGAGGATAGGAGGGGGAAGGTTTGCTCTCCTCATACTATGCAGAAAGTGAAGGCGCTGTTGTGCCCTTTTGACTATGGAGGTAGTGTTTGTTGATCAGGTCAAGTCCTCTGTGAGGTGATCCCCCAGAAACTGGGTACTTTTTACTACAGTGTTTCCATGGAGTGTACAGTGGCTCTCCTCCTAAAGTCAGCAATGTTCCTGTGACACCAGGCAGCAAGTTTCTTGACTTCTGATTTGTCATAATTTGAGATGAGGCCCACCAGTGTTTTGTCCACAAACTTGATGATTTTTGAGCTGTACTTGACACAACCATTGTGGGTCATTAGGGTGAACAGCAGAGGGCTCAGAACACATCTCTGTGGAACACCAGTGTTCATGATGGTGGTGGTGGTGGTGGTAGTATTTATTAAATATTAAGTGCTGTTGAGTTGGTTTTGACTCCTTTTGACCATACGGTTGTTTATTCTCCAGAATTTCCTGTCTTCTGTTTGGGTCATCAGGCTTCTTAATGGCATGTTCATGATTCCTCTGATTGTATTCATCACCTTGTTGCTGGTTTTCTTCCTCTTTTACCTTCAACTCTTCCAGCATCACTGTCTTCTCAAGTGAGCTGGTTCCTCTCAGAGTATATCAAAAATAAGAGATCTTCAGTTTGGTTATCTGGCCTGAAAATTTTTTATTTGGTTCAGGATGTTTGTTTTAAGCTTGTCTCAAATGTCTCCAACATCAGAGTTCAGAGGCATCAATATTCTTCCTGTCCGGCTGTTTTATTGTCTGGCTAAAGAGTCACAGTAAAGAGCTCAGTCTTCAACTACTGTGTCTTTGAAGAGATAAATGGTTACATGTGAAGGTACCCATCTCCGTACTTGTTCTGCTGAGTATCAGTCTGGTTCTGCTGGACCCAGTTTTGTTTACGATTGGAAGCTGACAAAATCTGTCCCATTTTCTCCATCAGTGGTATAGTTAGTGCTCTTTACTGTTGTCATGACTTTTGTCGTCTTCATTTTCAATGAAATCCCATTTTTTCACTCTCTTCTTTAACTTTCTTCACTGCAAAGTTTACAAAGGGGATCTCCCACATATGGGCTGCTGATAAGAAATAAAATATCAGAAAACAAGTAAAAAAATTACATTGACATATAAACAAAATGATTTTATTTATTTTCAGGTGCAGTGTTTAAAATTAGTCTTAATTGTTTAACACACATGTAAAGTATTACATATTCATGATTTATATAAATTCCCACTATTAGATAATATATTGATCTACACGGTCATATCAGAATATTATGACCACCTATCCAATATTAGGAATAACCACCCTTGGCTCGGATCACACTAATAAGACTTCATTAGGTAACAGTGTATCCGGAGGCACTCGTCCTTATTCCAACTGCAGTGGAGCACTGAGGTCCTTCAGACTTTGTGGCTGTAGGTCAGCACAGTGAACCTGGTGATCCAAGTGTTTCCAGATGTGCTCCAGTGGCAAGTTAACAGGCCAAGGAAGGATGCCAAAGTCACTGTCGTGCCCTGAAAACACTCATTCAGCCCCCTTTCGCAGCGAGGTGGAATGTAATAATGTTTATAGGTAGCATTATAATCAGGGAAGATCCTCAACATGTATGGGTGCATATGATCAGCTTGTTGGCGTTCAGAGACTCGTGCCATGGTATTAGTGCCAGGCTCATGTTAGGACAACATCCCTCAGACATGTACACTGCTCCCTCCATCCTGTGTTTGACCTGTGTTTGTATTTGGTGGCCTATACGCCACCGTATGTCCACTTTGTGCCTAAACCTGGATTTGTCAGTGAAGGCAACGTTGTTTACAGTACTACAATGTCCATTTATGTGCAAACTGGAGGCAATGTTTTTGGTGAGCCTTGGTTAACATTGGAGCTTCAGAATCTGTATCAGTGTTTGCTCAGTGGTGATCCCTGACACTGTGTTCATTAAAGAAGTGAACTGGTCCACTGTGGTGTGCCGAATGCTCTGCGACACTCACCGGAGTCAACATTCTCCTCCAGCATCAATGACCAGTGGGGCACCACTGTTCTGCTTCTGGGAGGCTACAAGATGTCAATTCCCAGTACACCTTCCCCCAAAGTGGTGGTGGTTATCAGCCCTTTTGAACATCAGTCACTTTGTCCATGATGATGGTTTTACACTCTGCGACAACTAGTGAGCGCACTTATTTCTAACCTTGTCACATTTATATCTGTGATGTGTAAGTCATGCCAAACCAGTGGTGGTCATAATGTTCTGATATGATGATGATGTTGTTATTATTATTGCACATACATACGTACATGTTTTTGTGTGTATATGTATGTGTGTGTATGTATGTCATTGTATAAAATATAGAAAAACTGTGTGTGTGTGTGTGTGTTGGGGGGGATGGGGGTGTTCTGGTCGTCATGTTGCTCTGGTAACGTGGCCTGGGGGTGTGTGTGCTGAACTCATTGATCTTATGTTAATGCTGAAGAGGAGGAGGGGTCTGAGTGTGTGTTTCAGTGCTGAATGAATAGAGATGGAGAGATGGATGGTGAACGTGTAGAGTGGGCTCAGGCTCTCGTAAGTGAGCTGTTTGGTGACTCATCCCTCAGCCTCCGTAATGTCCACCGCCTTTGTCTTCTCACTGAGGAAACAAATACGTCTGGACTGGCTGGAGCTGCAGTGTCTGCCAATAGCAATAACAGTAGCGTAGTTACCGTTTACGTTCACACACATGCACACACACACGTCAGTGTGGTAAGAGAACGGCCTGTGAAATGATGACTTCACTGACACGTGGTAATAAAAAAGTGTTATATTAGAAATGGAGTAATATATAGATTGTATTGATGGATATTTGAGTTGTATTGGCAGGTGTTCAAATACTTATTTGCAGCAGTAACACACAAAGAAATTATTAAAAAATCATACATTTTTTCTTTTAGATTGTCTCTCACAGTGGACATGCATCTAAGATGAACATTTCAGACTCCTCCATGATTTCTAAGTGGGAGAACTTGCAAATTTGCAGGATGTTCAAATACTTATTTTCCTCACTGTATGTTGTAATATGGAATTACCAAGAATCAGACTTACAGATGCTCTTATCTGGTCGAGCCTCTCAGACAGTCAGATGGTTTTAACGTTTTAACGACACATTTGCACTCCATTCTCACTTTTCTGTCTCCTGTATCTCCTCTGCAGAAGTGGACGGACAGAGCGAAGGGAGGGCCAGTTGAGGTGACGGACCTGAAGAAAAGAAAGAGGGAGGAGGAGAACGAGGAGGAGAACAAGAAAGCGGCAGATGAAGAGATGGAGGTGGACGAGAGCAGCGCTAAAAAGAAAAAGCCTCTGGACACTTCAACTAAGCTGGCTGCGTTTGCCTTCAACAAGAATTAACAGCCATTTAATTTCTATTATTATTATTTTAATGTCATTTTTATAGCTGATGATCCTTGAAATGTTTGTGTTCTGTGTATGTAGGAGATCGTCTGAGGTCTGCAAAGAACCAGTTGGTCTTGTTTGATCTGAGAGGTGTTTTTGATTCATTCTTTCTTCTCCAGTGAGATAAGACCTCACCAAATTATCACAGTGAGCAGCTGCGGCACTTAGTCTCAGATCTGTATTATCTGATCCGTCTGGAGCGTTACAGAAGCTCTTTATTCAGACACCAGAATATCATCTTTGCTCACTGAGACTCATGTTTTCAGCAAAAAAAGTCAAAAAATCTGACTCTTCAAAAGTTAATTTGTGTTTATAACTTAATTCAGAAAGTTAAACGGTCATATTTTATGTTTATTACACAAAAAGTGATATTTTAAGTCTTTTTTGTTTCATTTTGATCTGTATGGCTTATAGTTCAAACCCAGAATCTCAAATTATTAGAATAAATTAATATTCAAACACTAAAACAAAGGCTTAGATGTCACTTTACGGCTAATGAATATAAAACTTGAATTCTATTTTAAATAAAAATGAACATTTTCCCATATTGCACAAGATGCACTAGTATAAATTTCATTTTTACTGCTTTTTTTGGTGCTTGTACATATTTCTGTGGTTTGTTCCAGCCTGTTTTTGTATGTAAAGCTGAAAAGTCAATAAAAATAAGCTTTTATACATGTTTAATTGAAATCTGTGTTTCTCACTAACATTGAGTTCATAATGCTAGTTTTAAGGGTAAATATACTGGTTGATCCTAAAGTTAAGTGAGCTTTGGTTCAGTAACCTACTTGGATTTTTCTGGGCTAATAAACCCGATGTCTCTTCCTTTCAGTGTATTTTAAATTACTTTTAGTTGATTTTTAAAGCTTTGAAAAAGGTCTTTAACTTGATCAGTGTGATGCAGCAGGTTGTAAATAAACATTTTTATTTTTTCCTCACCAGTGTTCAGATAAACCTGGCCTTGCTTTAAGACAGATGCTCTTCTGTGCTGTGATTGGTTAGTTCTGGCCCACCTCCTGCACTGTGATTGGCTCCTAATCAGTCCACTTGGAGCTTTCGCTTGTTATATTAAACCAAAGGATCCAAAAAGAGAAGCGAGTCTAAAACTTTGGTTTTGATGCTGATGGACACTCAAGGTCTACTGTAGTTCTGTAATAAGATGCTGAAATTTATTTAGTTTGGTTTTGCTTATGTGACATTCATTATCCCTGTATACACACACTTTTATGGTCATTTTAGTTGACAGATTGGTGGAATGTAAGATAAGAGTTTGGTTTTAATAAAGAAGCAATGCAGTCATTAAAATAAAATAAGTATCCGTACATTAATTAGAAATTTAAGTTTTAAGCAAAAATGAGAATACATATGTAAAGAGCCATAAATACAGATTTAAGATTAAATGACCCATTTAGACTTTTTCTAAACCAAAATGTAAATTTAAAAAGTGCTGATTTTATGATATAAAGTAGCTAATCATTGTGCAGGAGGAGAGACATTAGCTGCCGATCAGGGGGCGTGGCTTTCTCAGAAACAAGTGGGGGGGAATTAAAAAGTGAAAACCAAAGCCATCATCCTCTTACGAGCCCCGCCCCCGGGGCTGGTGACGTCACCCTGCCCTTCGACCAATGGTGCGTGTGGAATTAGCCGAATGTTTATAAAGCTCAACGTGCTCGCGCTCAGCGTGAGGACTTTGTGGCTCGAGCTGGCGCGGGTTGGGAAACAGCTCTAACGTTCCGGTTCTAGATAGCTGAGAGACAGTTCTTCTGCGCGTATGGAGAGAAGCAAAGTGAAGCAGGGCGAGAAGGAGGCGCCTGCGGGCGGCGACGCGACTCTGAACGGCCACTGCGAGGCTGGGAGAGCCAAGCTGGCCAAGTGGAGGGAAGCGACCGGCGAGTCCTCGTCCAGTACCGGCAGCTCCAACCAGAGCGGCTCCGTGATGGAGAGCTGGAAAGAAGAGCGCACTCGCAGTGTGGAAGACAACGAGATGAGTCTGCCCAGCATCGCCGCAGCCTATAGCACCATCCTCAGAGGGCTGGGAGAAGACCCCCAGAGACAGGGCTTACTCAAAACCCCCTGGAGAGCAGCCACTGCCATGCAGTTCTTCACCAAAGGCTACCAGGAGAAGATCATAGGTACGTCTGACAGTGAACTCCACTTTCACAGCTCAGAAGAAAGTAGAAAAGTACCAAACTTCATCTCACGCTCACTTCCACCATTTAAAATCAAAATCAAAACACTTTTTTCATTAGTCAGTGAATTCATACTGTATCTCAAAGTAACCTGCTAGTCTCTCCAAACAATGAAGATAATATCTCAGCATAATCAGATGATCTCAGAATAGTGAGAATATCTCAAAACATGACTTACTATCTCAGAATAATAGACACTATGTCAAAACAACGTGATACCTCATTCTTCTGTAAACACATTGGTTAGTTCATCACTTTCAAAGCCTGACTTACTATATCAAAACAAAGACATATGTACAATATCTCAAAATAATCCAGTTATATCTCATAATAATGCCTTGTCAGAATAATATTGCTCAAAATATAGGAAACTCTCATGAGTATCTCAAAACATGACTTACTATCTCAGAAAAAAATAGATACTATTATATGAAAAAATTTATATATATATATATATATATATATATATACAAAATAATAATTTGACATTTCAGAATAATGAGAATACCTCAAAGCATGACATATCTCAAAATAATTACTATCTTAGAATAATGTGATATCTCATTCCTCTGTAAGCACATTTGTCACTTTCAAAACTGAAATAATCTCAAAATAATCAGATTCGATCTCAGAACAATGAACTTGGAATAGTGATATCTCTCACAAATATCTAGGTAACAACTATCTCAAAATAATTACTTTGTCTCAGAATAATATAGTAAGTCATGTTTTGAGATCTCAAAACATGGCTTACTATATCAGAATAATGTAATATAATGTAATATAATCTAATAAATAGCACATTGGTCTGTGCGTCACTTTCAAAGCAAGACTTACTGTCTCAAAACAAAGATAATATCTCAAAACATGACTTAATATCTCAAGATGAGTAATAATGACTTACTGTCTAAGAATAATGAGATCCTAAAATATGACTTATTGTCTTGAATATTGACTTGATGTTTCAGTATCACCAATTGTCCCAAAATAATGATTTACTATCTTTATACAATAAGATCTTAAAATAACGACTTTTTGTCTCAAATATGGATCTCTAAATTTGATTTACGATCTCAAAATGAGTTGATTTCTCAAAATGGACATAAATCAAAATAAACATGATATCTTAAAATATTGTGACCTATATATATGAGACATATATGAGAAATAATGAGACAGTGTTGCAAAATAACGACATGAAAAACAATCAAAACAATCTGAGATGGGACAGTGTTATTGTAAGTGATGGAAAAGTGCTTCTGTGGGAACCTTTTATTACATCCATCGTGTCCCAGCACAGGAGGCTCTGTTTTCTTTCTGAAAAGCTGAAGTGAAAGAAGAGTAATTAATGTAATTAAAGCATAAAAGAGGAGTCTGGGGCTAAAGGTTGATGACCTCAGTGGAGCAGAGGAGTTAATAGGTTACTTTTCTCGCAGATATAAAGGATTAGGAAATGGTCTGAAGAGCACAGATTAGTCTGTAGATGAGCTCCTCTGTCTAGGAACAGTGTGTCTTTAGGAACTGGAGACAACAGAAGCATCCAGTGAGGACCTTCACCTTCAGCCGACTGTCATTATGTAATTTTGTTAAGTTCACATCTTTGTCGTCACACCATGTTGCAGATTCTTGTAAGAGGTGTTTAATTTAAGGAAGAGCATATCTGATCTTCCTGATTGTCCTCATTCCACTGGTCCCTTTTGTTCCACACCATTTCCTTCATTGGGCTGCTTTAATGTTTCTTTTAAAGAGCCTCTGCTGACTCGATCGTGTTCTTTTCCAATGGACAACCATCATCACGATGGGTACAATTAGCCTGGAATGAAGCTACTAGACGGCCGCCTTCTCTCAGCCTGCGTTGTAAGTGGCTGAGTCAGGGTTCTGCCCCTCTTTCTTCTCCTAAAACACCACATATGGTCCTGGTTTGGGCAGAATTTTAAGGTCTGCATGTAAAATGTTCTGATTTCCTCTCCAAAGACAAGCCTGTGTTGGCTTTGTGTGGAGTCGCTGCCCTCACTGACCTTTACCCCCCAGCAGCCGGTTATGACACAGCAAACTTGTAACCCACATTATTATCTCCACATAATGGTTGAAACAGGTATTTTTAGGAAATCTGTTCTTTCGTTTGATTGGTTGGCGAGTTCGCCGCCCCCCGTTTGAGCACTTTTTTGCAGCACGTTTGCACAAACTTGCTTGTACCTCCAAAAACGCCTCACCTGTTGAGATTTGGACTCAACAACACTTGAACGTGTCCTGGTGTCTGACGCCACCCGATCCTTATCATCTAGTAAATTCTGATCTTGAGCAGTTATGAATGTTCCAGAACATCCCACAGATTTAATTTAAAGGATTTAATACTTAAAGCACCCTTTGGGGTTCCTAAGCTGCTACAGTGACTGGTCCTCTAGGAACATTTTTCAAAGGGTGGTTCTCTGAGGAACTTGGGGAACCTAAAATTGATTCATGCTTGATGGAACCCAGTGATGTCGTTTCAGGTTCTGCAGAAGCATCAACAAGCCTGGTTTTTAAACTTGGACCTTGAATCCATACTGGTGGGTGTGATGGCCAGAATTGACGGTTCAGTTGACTAAAAGAAATCACAGAGTCCAGAATCAGAAACTGGATTCAAGGATTTGAAGATGCTCATTCTAGACCAGTGGTTTTCAACACGTGGGCCACAGTCCTTATGCTAGGGTACCAGTTATCAAAAGTTCTGTATTTTATTTGATTATTTGTTTACAAACCGGATTCCAAAAAAGTTGGGACACTAAACAAATTGTGAATAAAAACTGAATGCAATGATGTGGAG
>BRDA01014448.1:16461-27130 GCA_036984385.1 Crenuchus spilurus | reverse complement strand
CAACTTTTGCAAACTACTCTTAGGATTTTTGACCAATCCTGAAATACCTGATACTGTAATGTTCAGAAGACAGGGAAGCTCAATAATAATCAAAAAAATATTTGTAATTTTTTTGTAAATTTTAATTTGTAAACAAAATGACTGCCATATGCAAATTAGCTCTATCGAATTTACACATTCTACTTAATCAGCTGTTTCTCGGGAATGCTTATGAATATTTTGATGAAACTTCATATGATTCAGGACATGATTCTCAGGAAGCCTTTCAGTGCTGGCGCATTTTTGTCAATAGGGGGCACTGTAAATGCTAAATGTCTGTTTCTCAGCTACCATAAGTCATAGGAAGGCAAAATTTGGCAAGCAGCATATGCCATACTATAAGTGGACAAGTAAGGACGAATTGATAATTCAAAAATTGATGATGATATTAGCCAATCAGCTGTCAGCAGCCATTCAATAGGCTAAACAATCACCGATCAGGACAAAACTTGACTACTATGTAGTGGCGCTATTCATAAAAATCAAGCATTTTGCAAGCTACGTTGAAAGAACTGATGTATTTCTTGATTATTATTATCCTTTGCATAGAGACAAACAATTTTGCCTATATATGTCTAACAAAATGTCAGCATTTTGGCATAATTGATATGTGATTAAAAATAGCACTTTTTGAACCAGTCCCTGGATTTTTGCCCAATCCTCACAGCTATGGTTGTGTTACAATCTGCAGAGTATATGGGTAAATAATTGTTAAAAAAAATATTAAATTTCAATACAACATGGCCGCCATATGGTAATTATCCCTACTGGATAGCGCATTTTCTATTTATAACAGCTGTGCCCCATGAATCATTGAGTCTACTTTGATGAAACTTTACAGCAGTATTAAGGAAAGCTTTCTGGTGTAGGTTATTAGAGTTGACACCTGTATCTAAACAGGGGGCGCAATAATGGCTATATTGCTACTTAAATGAATGACATTAACAATATTAAGTGGTTCTTCCATTTATTGGGTAACTGCAGTCATCTTTATTCACAGTAGAGTCCTTAACAAAGCCAGATATATAATTTTCATCAAAATGATTCCTAAATTGTTTAACTCTTAATTTGATAAAAGTAGCATTTTTTGAACTAGTCCCCAAACCTTTGACCAATAATGTCAAACTTGATATTTTCACAATCTGTTGAGTCTGTATATAAATTATTATTAAGAAAATCTTGACTTTTTATCACTTTAATGATTTACTCAACTAAGCAATCATGACCGGCCTGCTTTAAACAAGCCATGGTTTTAATGAAATGGCTGTAAAAAAAGAATATTTCAAAAAAGAATATTTGCAAGATTGGTTATGTCAGGCTTTTAAAGGATGATACAATAGCAAAAATATAGTGCTTATGCATCTGACAGTGGAGTCACACTCTCGCACATAAACACCCATACACTCATATTCACACAGAAGCATATGATCAGATAGACCCATGTTCACATATACACATACACAAGCAAACACAATAACAAGGTCAAAGTCATGTCAAACATACCATTTGTTGTCTTTATGTACGTATGTGTTGAGTACATAGCTAAATATCATTAATTTCGTAACTAGTTTCATTAAATGAACAGAATAGTTTATGCAAGCCATGTTTTTAATAAATTGGCTGTAACCCATTGCTTTAACTGACTCTAAAATCAAACTAAACACTTCATGTAGGACACAAGTTCAAACACTACTATGAAAAATTGGTCACTTTAGGCCTTTATAGGGTCAAACAATAGTAAAAACATAATGCTTATGCATGTGACAGTGGAACATATTAAGGTGTTCACATTAAAGTCTGAACACTTGTAAAGTGTGTCTTCTGAATAATATAATTGTAAAGCTTTATGTACCAAGGTCGAAGGTACTTGACCTTCTGATGCCATGAAAACCTTAGTATTAGACCATATTCTTGCGACTTAAGCTATTATATGCCTCATTTTGCGAGGAATCCGTAAATTGCCGCTTGCGGCTATATTTTTAAAGTGTTACCATGATTGGTATATAGTTAGGGTTGCCACCCATCCCGTAAAATACGGAATCATTCCGTATTTGTAAATTGAAAGTCGCATTCCATATTGAACCAATACGGGACATGCTTTGTTCTGTATTTTTATCAAAGGGGGTGAAAAAGGTTGAACTGAGACAGAACAATGTGTGAATGAAAAGAAAGTCTCCTGTTCTCCGTCTCACCCTCTCTGACGTGTTTCAGCAGAGCGGGTGTGTGAGTGATGGGTCGTTGGTGAACAAAACGGCTCTTAGAGTTGACTCTTTGAAATGAACGATCAGAGCCGACTTGTGTCTGGGAGCCAGATTCATTTCCCCCCCTGTTGAAGTTGCACGGGATTGGTCAGTTACACCATGTAAGGTGGGGGGTGGGGTGTTGCTATATTAGTATTAACTATAGTTGTTGCACGTGCACACAGAGAGAGAAGCTATAAAAGACTCTCTGATGAAAACTCTCTGCATATGACAAAAGATGACATAAGTATAAATAAATAAGCGCACATATAAATGACTGAAAAAATTATTACTCAAGTCTATACAAAAATAAAAAAATTAAGTAATTTTGTCATGAAAAAGAACATATGAGGAATCTATTTCTACACGTCCATGCATAAAAATTATTTGGCTCACTTTTGAAATCCAAAACAAGCAACAAAAAATTCACTGAAATATGGTCATCAGTATGGAAAGTGTTGGGGGATATGTGATTTTTCTTTTTGCATGATACATGTACTACTGCCTGTACTGTAACCATAATTGACTTATTTTTATGCCTTATTCCTTTATTAATTAATGATCATTTTGTGATATTGTGAAATATGTGACCATGTTCCAGCCAGATACATACACACAGTCATGGCTGAAAGTGTTGGCACCCCTGAATTTTTTCCAGAAAATGAAGTATTTCTCCCAGAAAATTATTGCAATTACACATGTTTTGTTATACACATGTTTATTTCCTTTGTGTGTATTGGAACAACACAAAAAACAGAGGGAAAAAAAGACAAATTTGACATAATTTCACACAAAACTCCAAAAATGGGCCGGACAAAATTATTGGCACCCTCAACTTAACATTTGGTTGCACACCCTTTGGAAAAAATAACTGAAATCAATCGCTTCCTATAACCATCAACAAGTTTCTTACACCTCTGAACTGGAATTTTGGACCACTTTTCTTTTGCAAACTGCTCCAAGTCTCTCATATTTGAAGGATGCCTTCTCCCAGCAATTTTAAGATCTCTCCACAGGAGTTCAATGGGATTTAGATCCGGACTCATTGCTGGCCACTTTAGAACTCTCCAGCACTTTGTTTCCATCCATTTCTGGGTGCTTTTTGAAGTATGTTTGGGATCATTGTCCTACTGGAAGACCCATGACCTAGGACGCAAACCCAGCTTTCTGACACTGGGCCCTACATTGTGACCCAAAATCCTTTGGTAATCTTTAGATTTCAAGATGCCTTGCACACAGTCAAGGCACCCAGTTCCAGAGGCAGCAAAACAACCCCAAAACATCTTTGAACCTCCACCATATTTGACTGTAGGTACTGTGTTCTTTTCTTTGTAGGCGTCATTCCGTTTTCAGTAAACAGTAGATTGATGTGCTTTACCAAAAAGCTCTATCTTGGTCTCATCTGTCCAAAAGATGTTTTCCCAGAAGGATTTTGACTTACTTACATACATTTTGGCAAACTGCAGTCTAGCTTTTTTATGTCTCTGTGTCAGCAGTGGGGTCCTCCTGGGTCTCCTGCCATAGCATTTCATTTCATTCAAATGTCGACGTATAGTTCAAGCTGACACTGATGCACCCTGCGCCTGCAGGACAGCTTGAATTTGTTTGGAACTTGATTGGAGCTGCTTATCCACCATCCGGACTATCCTGTGTTGCAACCTTTTATCAATTTTTCTCCTCCGTCCACATTCATGGCGATTAGCTACAGTGCCATGGGTTGTAAACTTCTTGATTATGTTGCGCACCATGGACAACTTGTAACCTTGAGATTGTTGATATTTTTCCACAATTTTGGTTCTCAATACTAAAGTCATCCAAACTATGAAGAAATACATATGGAATTATTTAGTAAACAAACATGTTAAACAAACCAGAATATGTTTATTTTACATTATTCAAAGTAGGCACCTCTTGCTTAGATGGCAGCTTTCTTGGCATTTTCTCAGTGACCTTTATGAGGTAGTCACCGGGAATGGCTTTCAGTTAACAGATGTCCCTTGTCAAGAATTGCCCTCTGAACCATAAGTCGTGCACTCCACAAATCTGGCCTTTATGGAAGTGGCAAGAAGAAAACCATTGTTAAAAGAAAGACATAAGAAGTCCGGTTTGCAAGCCTACATGGCTTCTGGCAAACTGCCAACAGCACTTCTTATGTCTTTTAATGGTTTTCTTCTTGCCACTTCCTTAAAGGCCAGATTTGTGGAGTGCACGACTTATGGTTGTCCTGTTTACAGATTCTCCCACCTGAGCTGTGGATTTCTGCAGCTCCTTTAGAGTGACCATGGGCCTCTTGGCTGCTTCTCTGACCAGTGCTCTCCTTGCTCGATCTGCTTAGGTGGACGGCCATGTCTTGGTAGGTTTCAAGTTCAATTCAATAGTGTTCTCTAACAAACCACTGAGGCCTTCACAGAACAGGTGTATTTATACTGAGACTAAATTACACACAGCTGGACTCTATTAACTAATTAAGTGAATTCTGAAGGTAATTGATTGCACTGGATTTTGTTTAGGGGTATCAGAGTACAGGGGGCTGAATACTTTTGCACGTCACACTTAAGATTTTTATTTAATTAAACTTTTGAAAACCATGTATCATTTTCATTCCACTTCACAATTATGTGCTACTTTGTGTTGGTCTATCACTTAAAATCTCAATGAAATACATTTAAGTTTGTGGTTGTAAGGTGACAAAATGTGAAAAGTTCAAGGGGTATGAATACTTTCTGTACCCACTGTGTATACTATAAACAAGATTTTATACAGATTTTGTAAGAAAACAGCAAATATAGCAATAAAACAACATCATACACACAAAGCTCACAATATGCCGTATAATCAAGTGAAACCTTTCTATAAGCATTGTAAAAGGATTATGGTCTGATGTGGCTTAAAACATGATGCCCTCTGGTGGTCAAACAATGTACAACCTCGGTTATAGGTTTGTCCTGGTTGTCATATAATTCAGGTATTGTCTCTTTTTTGGGGGTGGGGGGGAATCTTGTCCCAGTTATCGCTCATCTGTTCGGTTTTCGTCAGTGTGCCCACATGACTTGCCGCTCATTTAAAAAAAACAAAGCTTCCACCCATGTGTCCCTTGATTATGGCTTTGTTTCTCATCGTTTCTCGAGTTAAAGGTGCTTTATTGGACAGAACATGAAGCAGACGAGCTGAGAAGGTGGAGTTAATGAGGTGCTGTTGGAAACAGGACCTTTATTAAGTGTAGAAGTGAAAAGTGAAACCTGGACAGTGTTCACTAGCAGACCTGACAATTACAGCAAGCTTTCAACACTCGGGTCAGAACAAACAGCAGGAGACCAGCAGTGAAGTTTTAGGACATTTAATGAAGTGTGAAGTCCAGGATACAAAACCATTTTTAACAAATGATCAAATCTTTGATTTAAATACAATTTCTTGCTTACAGGCATAAATTAACTCCCCATAAGAAACCAAACTGAAATTGTTTCCTTGAACATCTACTCGGTGTATACTGAGCTATCGAACAGGACTTGCACTCACCCCACCAAATGAAGAGGACTCTGAAATGTGGAAAACACCCGGTAGGAAAAGGCTCACATGCTCAGTTCTGCTTCCCAACACCAGGCTGGGGTAGTGTTGTGCATGATGCTGTGATGGCTGAACAAGACAGCATAAAAAAGCAAAAAAAAGTTCAAGGCTGTTTTGTCTCAGCTACAATCATCTGACACGTGGAGCTCCTCTGGAAGTCTTGATCATCATAAAAAACAACCGTTGTACAAAATGCAGGTATTCAAATGGCAGCTGACGGATAGAAAATAACATCTACCAGCTCACAACGTTCCCACGACTGTGGCCAATGTTATGGAAAAGTTCTCCCAATGTTTGCTCAGTAACGTTCATGGAACCTTCTCAAACTGCCTTTGCAAATGAGGGTTGAGGAGACGTTCTGGAAACATTTTTAAAACATTAGGGCAATGTTAAGAACACTGTTCCAGTGCAACATTCCCGCAACCACAATCTATCAGGGGAACATTCTGAGAATGTAATTCTGAATGTTCCAATACAACTATTTTAGAACGTCACAATGTTGCTATTGAGGTTGTGGTGACTTTCTGGAAATGTACTAACTTCAGAAAACCATTGGGGGACCGTTAAGAACAATGCACAAGTTTGCATTGAGGAAACGTCCCAGTCCAACATTCCCAAAACCACAATGTAACATCAGGGAAACTTTCTGAGTATGCAATTCTCAATGTTCCAAGACAACTTTCCGAGAACGTTAAATTGTTACAAATGAGGTTGAGGTGACGTTCTGGGAAAGTTATTGTAACTTTAGAAAAATGGGAACATGAAGAAAACTGGACGAATTCACATTGAGGGAATGTTATGAATGCAACATTCCCACAACCACAATGTAACTTCAGGGGAACATTTCAAGAATAGCTGGGTAATGAAGTTTGGATGCCAGTAGATACATTGAAATCCTGTTGAACAGCTCAACTCTTCCATGAAGAAACGGCACAGACGTGCGACTTCCGTCAGCTCCTCAAATAAATATGTTGTTCTTGTGTTTAGCAGCTACATCTCCAGTTCAGCTTAAACATCAAATCTAATGAATTGTACTGTGGAAACTGGTCAGATATCATTTCAGAGATAAATAACACTGAAAATATACCACAAAGAAGCAGAGGACCAAATCAATCCAAATCATTCTTTTAAAAAAATGGCAGTACAAAAATAAAAATGCAGAATTGCACATTCACAACAGACTGAATCAAAAGGAAAGATGGAGAAGGAAACATAAAAACACTGATATACAGTCTTCTTTGCCCCACACATGAAGGCAAAGGCAGATTTAAAAAATAGTCCTACGCTGCTGAATGTCTGTTTGGGTCTTGTGAGGTATTCGGGCCTTGATGTTGGGTTCTAATGGGCTACTGAAAGAACTTTAGTCCTGCCACCAGGAAGAACTTCTCCAAGAAGATCTCTGAGTCCAGAACGGCGATGTGGGCCGCCCGGCCGATCAGCGAGTTGGCGGTGTTGGGCAGTGCGTGAATGACATCATAGCGCACCAGATTACAGTCTTTGTTCTGAAGCACCGGCACCAGCAAGTTCTCAATCATCTCGGCATACACCGGGCCTGGGAGACGAAAGGAGATAACTGTGAGAAAACACTGAACCATCTGAATGACTTACTGTGTGGTTAATATGAGCTGGTACTAAACAGGGTCTGAGCAGAATACATATGATTCCTGCTCCCATTAATATGAAATCTAGTAACTGTGGACAATAACTGGTCTGTAGGGCTGTAACAACACATGATACATCACCAAGCAGCACTAATGCAGTTACACTGTCTGACCACCAGAGGGCTCAATCTGTTTATCCCACACAGCGACACACTGTAACCTCCTTAGCAGCCATACAGTTTAAGTTCTGTAATGGAAACTGGCCTCTGTTGCACAGTATTTTACACTGTTTATGATTCAGAAGTAATAAAGGAAGCTTTCACTTGCACATTCATTTCAGAGTGAAGATTATTTTTATTGAGTGTTAATAAAAAGTAATGCATTTCAGTATTTTTCTCCATTCAAATTTTGTTCTAGTTCAACTCAGGACTTGAGCATGAATTATTGGAGATGAGTTCTGGGCAGCTTCTGCTTTGAACAAGAGAGCTGGACCCTCTGTTTTGACAAAGGGAGATGGACTGAACTATGGAGGAGAAGAGGTGCAAAGATACAGAAAATAGAGTAGGGACTTTACAGGGTATAGGACTGGGAAAAAAAACTTATTATTTTATAAATCCATTAAAATACTGACAGCACTGAATCATAAACCCAGTATATTGTTATACACCCCCAAGTGGTCAGTAGGGATGGGCGATATGTTATCGTGTGCGATATACCGTCAAAGAAACTCCCCACGGTAATTATTTGTCATCTCACGATAAAAAACAATAAATTCAAGCTAGAGGTCTCCCGCTTGTTTTCGTCCCGCAATAAAATCATCACCCTCATGGAGGGGGCAGAGCGTTCGCGCACACGAGTTGAGTTTAGTTTGTCATCCGGTGTGTGTGGGGTTGCACGAGCAATCCTGTTGACAGATACAGAAGGAGGGTTATAGCTCCGTAGCCCCGCCCTAGTACCGTCCCTGATGCTCACATCAACCAGATTAACTATACAGAACTTAAAAAAACTTACATATTGTGGGGTGGTGGGGAAGAATAGTAACTTAAAAGCATCCAGCACTACGCAAAGCATTTTTATGCTCACTTGTGAACACTTAAGATTAAAGCTAAATACACATGCTCCGAGCTGCTTGACACTAATGCTACTACACATCTCACAGACGCTAAGTTTTTCACGTAAACAAATTGATCACATCTACCAACACAGGATGATGACTACATTAATAAAACACTAAGCCAGCACAACACAACTGCATAAAATAACCGATATGAACAATTCAGAACTGTTTTACAACTGTGTACAACCCGCAAGTGCTTCTGGGTGATGACGCCACCCATACCGCATGACCTCGACATGGACAACGCAACAATATTTATTACAACAGTGAAATATTATTTAGGTTATAATGAATCATTATTAGGGCAGCACAGAAAGTGAGAGAGACAGAGAGAGAGAGAGAGAGAGAGAGAGAGAGAGAGAGAGAGAGAGAGAGAGAGAGAGTCAGTGTGAGTGGGTGGCGCGTTTGTGTGTGTGTGTGAGTGAGTGAGTGAGTGAGTGAGAGAGAGTGAGAGTGAGAGAGAGTTAGAGTGAGACTGACTGACTGCCTCAGAAAGGGTCTTCAGTGCTGGAGGAAATGTGGTAACCTGCCAACGGTCTCTTCTGAAACCAGCCTCAGTTAATATTTTTTTATTATATATATATATATATATAATAAAAATAACAATTAATAATAAAAGACAAAAGTCTTTTTGACCAAAAATCAAAAGGTGTAAAGCACGCACAGATTTTCATGCCAGCCTTATTTCTGCATTCTTGCACAAAAAAAGATTTCAGTTTTACACGTTCATTGGAATTTATTGAAATTATTTTTTTATCAGGTTGTGTTTACAGTTGTACTACTTTAAGCCAAATTATTTGTGAAGGTGTAAAGCACATACATGTTCCTGACAGCCTTATTTCTGCATTCTTGCACAAAAAGGGATTTCAGTTTTACATGTTCATTGGAATTTACTGAAATTGTTTTTTATGATGTTGTGTTTACAGTTGTACTATTTTGTGATTTTTATAAGCCAAGTTATTTTTGAAGGTGTAAAGCATTTAAATAAATGTCAAATTTGCTCTCATATTTCAGACTTGTTTAATAGGTGTCACTACAGTTTTGCAACACAAGTGTACTAGTTGAACTTAATTATTGTAATTTAGTGGTTTCTAGTATTATTTTAGGGCTCTCAAGACAGAATGTAGTGATAGATTTATAAAACAAAAGATTAGACTGATATATATATATATATATATAATTTTTAATTGTCACTTTTTGTTACCGTGAAAAAAACCTAGAAATTATCGTGATACATTTTTTTGTCCATATCGCCCATGCCTAGTGGCCAGAATAAGCAATTATAATAATCTAAAATAATCAAGTGATTAATAACTGTGACCGGCCTGGAACAAGAGCTACAAAACTCTGAGGCACTGAAAATTATAAGACTGAAGAGGCCAACCAGTGAGACGCAACATCAACATTTTAATTGTAGATAATAACAATAATATTAATAACTAGAAAAGTGCATTTCCTGAAGGAAACGCAGGATATTGCGCATTGCTAACATGGCCCACAAGCTAAGGTATCCCAGTTGTTTTGTAATGTGATGCTTTGGTATTTGTGGTGGTTGCTATGGGCCCCAAGGCGGTTGCTATGGCCCCCAAGGCGGTTGCTATTGGTCCCAAGGCCGTTGCTATGGCACCCAAGGCCGTTGCTATGGCACCCAAGGCCGTTGCTATGGCTCCCAAGGCCGTTGCTATGGCTCCCAAGGCCGTTGCTATGTGTCCCAAGGCCGTTGCTATGGGCACCAAGGCCGTTGCTATGGGCCCCAAGGCCGTTGCTATGGCACCCAAGGCCGTTGCTATGGCACCCAATGCGCTTGCTATGGGACCCAAGGCGGTTGCTATGGGACCCAAGGCGGTTGCTATGGGCCTCAAGGCGGTTGCTATGGGCCTCAAGGCGGTTGCTATGGGCCTCAAGGCGGTTGTTATGGCACCCAAGGCGGTTGTTATGGCACCCAAGGCGGTTGCTATGAGCCCCAAGGCGGTTGCCATGAGCCCCAAGGCGGTTGCTATGGGACCCAAGGCAGTTGCTATGGGACCCAAGGCGGTTGCCATGTCTCTCTGTGAAAATGAATGGGAAGAACGAGGGATGAAAAGATGACAAAAAGAGAAGTGCGGGTC
>BRDA01014448.1:1113-16361 GCA_036984385.1 Crenuchus spilurus | reverse complement strand
GAGCCCGGATCACACAATCGGACCGAACAATCTGGAGTTGGAACGATGTCGATATCTCAAAAACTGCGGGACAAGAAGCGCGTCAAAAATCCGGCAGAAGAAGAAGAAGAAGAATATATGAAAAATCGAACAACAGTATATTGCGCATTGCTTTGCAATGCACAATATAATAATAATAAACATAACCTGAGGGTCAAAGAGAGGACAAATGGTCAGTGTAAACCTCACCCGTCTGCTTGTCTTTTAAGGCTGTTTTGCACATCTCGATGCGAGCTGAGTGATAGGGCACATAGCGATCCTGCAGAGAGCCGACCAGCACCACGTTCTTAAAGAACTGAAGACCTGCAGAGAGGTCAGCGACATCCAAATAAATAATAAACACAAATCAAATGTGCACACTCTTACACAGGACTGATACTAACCTGCTTTCTTGCTCAGCTTGTAGAGGAACGTCTGCCGAGGGTCCGAGTGATCACGGCAGGTGAGCTGCAGCAGCGAGCCGGACTTTTTCCACTTCTGCATGAACCACAGCCCTGAAATAGAGATGAGCAGAAGAACTACTCAAACACACTGTACACAACCTATTACAGGAAAGGAAATGTTTAAGAATGGCTGGAGGACTTAAAGCTGGTTTTAGGAGGAGGAAGTGTTTTCATTTTTACATCTCAGGTTCTTCTTAAGCGCATGAGAAACTTTACAAACATCTGACTAGTCAGACAGATGTGAAGAGCCTGTGTCCAACAGTTTCAGTGTATTTTATTCCCTTCTGAGCCTCCCTTATGTCTTTATCTCTAAGAATGAAACAGTTTCTGTACCTTTAAGACTGATATGTAAATAAGCACTGTTCTGTTCTGCCCTCTGCTGAACTGTTTCAGTGTGAAAGGGGTGGAGCTAACCTCATGTAGGCTGAATAGATGAGTATATGTAAATGAGATGCTTTCTGTGACATCATAGAAACGGCTCGTTTGAAACAGGTTCTGTTGTTTAGTTTCCATACGTGGACTGCATTGACTTAATTAACATGAATTAACATTAATTAAAACATTTCAAACGTTTATGTTTACATCAAGCCCTTTTATTCCAAAAAGCAAGGTTTATGATTTGGGCCTTTAAAATGTGTTTTAATAGTAAAGTAGCAGATTTTATTTAATGCAGTTGATGAATATGTGAAACGTTTGAATGAGCATTTAATGTCACATGATAACACAGTGTAGCTGTTATGTTACATTAACTCTCTGGAGTTGGAATTCCAGCTGGCAGGGCCACAACCAAAATTCCGCAAAAACACTTATATAAGACTGAAAGATTTTATCTGAGAAACAAAACTAAACCTTAAATAGTGTACTTTTCAAATACATATAGCTTGAATCTAAATATATTTTTAGATTCTTGACAGAGGAGCTTAAATAAGCAGAGACGTTTTTCAGAGCGAGTCAGACAGCTGCACTTTTTTTCCCGCCAAATGATGCAATCTGTCATTCATATGATAATGACATGGTAATTCTGGACATTCCATTGGAGGATTACTGGTTACGGAATGTGAACATGAACAAAGACCTCTCACCTGAGTGTTCACACCTATCTCATAAATATTCTATCAAGGAACCACTGAATGAGTAAAACAGAGTGTCACCTCATTAGTTAAGCTTTAGAAATAAAACCACATACAATGTCTAAAAACTGTAATGAGCAGTGTGTAGCCAACACCTCTGTTTATTCAGGTCTGAACTCAAAAGTCTTGGCTATAAATTTTAAGTGTTTTTTTTCCACAATATATCGGCAAATAGATTTTTGGAAACTCTAAGTTTAGAGCAGATTTAATCAAAATATAGATTTATGACACTTACGGTTTTGACACTGTTATTGCTGTTGATTTTGTGCTGTCAAGGCAAGTCAGACTACATCAGAGTGTCTTAAATACCCTCAGACTCCAGGCGGTTAAATCAACATATGACCAGGACTCCCCTCGATTATTAGACAAACTGAATCAGTCCTGCAACCTGTGACCACATGTAGGTGATCCGGTTTGTTCTTACCGGTGTTGACCAGAGCTGAGGTGTTGTAGAGGGTGCCCAGGTGAGGTCCAGACAGCGACAGGAAGGTGTGCAGTCTGCTGAGATAGCACTTAAACCTGGGCCTAGTCAGCACTGACCGCACTATCAGATTCCCTAGAGAGTGTCCCACGAAGCTGGAAATCAGATAAGAGTGGTCAGGCAGGTTCTGCAAGTCATGAAGATTCATTTACATTATGACAAACATAAACATGTTCAAACGCCTCTATAAACATCAGTGAGCTTTATAACAGACTGATACTGATGCTGCACAGTTCGGCACACAAGAAGGCAGCATAGACATTCCTCACTGCTCAGTAATGTGTATGTTTTAAAAGATACATCATATATTACCCATTAAATGGAAAAGGAGAAACATATACAGCTCAAATCCAGACTTTTCAGCTTATACATGGAAAAGCAATGTGTGTGTGTATGTGAGAGAGTGTGTGTGTTGTCCTCAATAAATTCGCTGCTGGATGATTAAATACAAAATAAAATAATTACAATAAAATGAAAACAGGGTGTACACGACTTTGCTCATAAGCACCACCTGCTGGACACGTCTTCTATTTCTACATCTCAACTGTAACTAAATGTACATACAAAGAAAATTCACCTTATTTTGGAAACCATAAGATTGTAGATTTGTATGTACTGCACAATTTCATCCAAAAGTCGGTCAGTCATAGACTCAAAGTCAGCAAAGGTGTCGTTCTGAGCAGGTGAAGAACAACAGAACAGTCAGAGTATTGGTTCTGGTATTGTGATAACATTGTTACACTGTACAATAAAACAATGATGGAAGTGCGTTACCTGGTTGCGCTCTGACATTAAGAAGTCTATACGTGCCCCAGGCAAGCCCAGCTCTAGATAGGTTTTCACCAGCCTTAAGTCTGCACTGTTACCTGTAGTTAGAGGGAAAATACATCAGTTTAATACACACATAGTGCAGAGTGTTGTTGGAGATAAGATTAGACAGTCCTTTACAGAAAAAGATCAGTCAAATCTTGTAGATGACTTGTGCCATTTTGACAAGAGTCAAAACAGTTATGGTCACGACTGGGTCGGTGCATCTCTAATGGTTCCAGGCTTGTATGGTGCTCCCAGTGGTAAGGACCTACTGACAGTGCTCTCCACATTCCCCAGATGTCAATCAGATCATCTATTAGATGTGCAACAACAAACCTGATCTTGTTTAAAATGAACCAGCTGATGGCAATTATCTAAAAACATCAATAATTGACCTGATCAATGAATCAGTCAATCACTAATACACAAACATAAAAGCATATCAATACACTGCTTTAGTAAACATTTGCTGAGGGTGTGTGTGTTTGTGAGGCCTCACCGTCCAGCCCATGCACACATACGATAAGGTGAACACCATCGTCACAGCTCTCTTCCTCGTCCAAGCTAAAATATGGCACAGTGGATGCCAGCTCGGTCACTTCACTGTACAGAAAGCCGGGCAGCTTCAGCTGCTTCAGTTCCTCTCTTGCCTGCACAAACCTACAAAATACAAAATGAAGCACTGTTCAAGTGGACCGCAGATGACTCACAAAACCTGCAGAACATCCTGAAAAACTGTTTCCACATCAGAGTGTCAGGCATGATAGAAGACCAGGTTTCCATCCAAGAGATTTTATGTGACAAGTGTATTGAAAAAGGTGGTTTGAAACATTTTAGTGATGGACGTGACGTTTTAAAAACAGAACATTTTCTTCTTTTGCTCAAAAAAGCTACAGTATAAACATTCTTCACAAGTGAAATAAGTGGAGAGAGAATTTATCAAGAAATTCTACAACAAACCAACAAAGCAAACACTCTAGCAGTGGTTTAACCCCCACAGTCTGAGGGTATTTCAGACACTCTGATGTAGTCTGACATGTCCTGACTTTTTACTAATTACACAATCTAAAATAATTTTTTCCCCAAAGTGTTACACAGACTTCAGTTCAGCACAAACTCAGCAACAACAGTGTCAGAACAGTAAGAGTGTCATTAATCTATATTTTAATTAAATCTGCTCTAAACTTAGACTTTCCAAAAACCTATTTTCAGATGTGCTGATTGATATATTGTGAAAAAACCTGGAAATTTAGAGATTTCTCTAAACTTTAAACATTTCTAGCCAAGACTTTTGAGCTCAGAACTGAATAAACAGACGTGTTGGCTACACACTGCTCATTACAGTTTTTAGAAATTGTTTGTGGTTTTATTTCTAAAGCTTAACTAATGTGATGTGACACTCTTGTTTTACTCATTCAGTGGTTCCTACATTGAATATGTATGAGACAGGTGTAAGAGCTGAGAGCTCTTTGTTCATCAACATTTCACAGATTCCAGGCCACTGGAACCCACCAATGAAATGTCAAGAATTACCATGGCATTATATGAATGACAGATTGCATCATTATTCGGGAAAAAATGCAGCTTTCTGACTCGCTCTGAAAAATGTGTCTCTGATTATTTAAGCTGCTCTCACAAATATCTAAGACCATATTTGATTAGAGAGAGAGAGAGAGAGAGAGAGAGAGAGAGAGAGAGAGAGAGAGAGAGAGAGAGAGAGAGAGAGAGAGAGAGAGAGAGAGAGAGAGAGAGATAGATAGATAGATAGATAGATAGATAGATAGATAAAAATTAGACCCTTTAAGGTTTCTGTGGTATGTTTACTTTTGTTTCTAGAACTAAAAGTCACAGATTATAAGTTTTTTTTTTTACAGAATTTCATTAATATGCTGCTGGTGTGAGCACTGACTCCAGAGGGTAAAACAGTATAACTGAACTTTTTGTCCATAAGTCTTTTCCATAAAGCAGTTTTTATAATCATGAGAAATGAACTGCTTCAGTTTTGTGCTTTTGTCTTTGCAGAATGCTCTATGGGGGGTCCTGACCATTGAAGAACAGGTTGAATAAAGTATACAGAGAAACAGATGGATTACAGTCTACAAAGTGCATCTGTATGGTCAGTGGAGCTAAAATGGACAAAGAGTGGAGATACCTGCTATGTGTACCCAATGAAGTGGTCAGTGAGCGTACATGGCATTCTGATTTATTTTTTTATTTTTTATTTTTTTACACAAAACTGAGCTATTTACTTTTGTAAAACGTTACTTTGACACTTTTAACAACATTGCCTGATGTGAAAGTGCATGTAACACTCACGCTTTCATCTGTGCAGGAGGGGCACTCTCGTACCAGTGAAGGTTACCGCTGGTCAGGACTGGTTCGGACGGCCGAGCATGCAGGCAGGTTCTGGGAGAATACATCTCCTTGAGCTGCTCCAAGCCAAGATGCTCGTAGAAGAGGCTCCTTGCTTCTGCTCCTCTGCTGGCTTCTCCCTCTGCACTTTTCCCTTCCTCTTCTGGTAGACCGTTGACATAGACTGGACCATCCGTCTCCTCATAGTAACCATTCTCAATCATCTCATGCTCTTGCTCTTCTTCCTCGTCATCTTCCTCAGTGGCGTGAGTACCAGTCGGGATGCCCAGTGTAACAGCAGCTGTCTCCACGGGGCTGATCTCAGACACATCAGTGCTGGAGCGTGAGCCAAAGTAGTTCTCAACCAAGCCTTTCTTCACAAGATCCGTGCTGCTGGTGGCTGAGGTGCTGGACTGAGCTGCAGCCTGTAGGTCACTGGAGGCTTCTGGTGCTGGACCTCCTCCAGCAGAGGGTCCAGGCTCAGCAGACTCGGAGGTTTTGTCCGGAGCAGGTGCTTCGCAGACAGACTGAAGAACAGAAGCTTCATCCTTGTGGAACTCAGAGTCTTCTCCGTGGCTGGTGGAGGCTCCTCTGTTAGGCGAAGGCCTAGTTGGGATGGTGGTACAGAACGGAAGGCGGATATCGGATCCTCCGGAGAAAACCAAGGTCTGCTCCTGCACGATGACGCTGGACTTCCTCACTGCAGTCTCACCCTCCACCTCGTCGTCTGAGGGTAGCGAGTTTATGGAGGTTAGGGAAGACTGGACGCCGCTTACGCCACTAGTGCTCTCTGGGTTTGGTACCTCTGGCACCGTGGATGCTTTTGATGCAGGACTGAGCTGAGGCAGTTTGGGTGCAACAATCTGAGGAGGCTGCTCAACCTGCAATGGGACCCAGTCTAGATCCACTCCGGACAGACAGGAGGACACTGGAGGTCCTGGCGCCAGCTGGGTGGCAGAGCTGGGCTCGCTCTCGATGCCTGAATCTGAGAGGCGAGAGGAGGCGCATGGTATGTTATCATTCCTCAGTGCCATAGCACAACCACCCACTTGACCTAGTTCTGTGGTCCCTCCCCCAACACGGCTCTCCACAGTTTGAGGTTTAGACTCACAGCAGTCCGTCTGTGTGATCTCAGGAATGTCCCTCTTGTGGGCTGGATCGATGGGGCACGGAAGCAGGATAGTGACCTTATCTCCCTGGTAGGGGTTCTTGTCGCTAGGTTTGACCTCAATATGACGAAGCCCAACGGGTGCAGCACTAGACTCGACTCCATGTGCTGCTTTGTTCTCTGTGGCTCCTGCTCCAGTACCTGCCTGGGGCCTGGCCTGTGCTTGAACGGTTAAAAGATTAGTAAAATTGTCTCTCTGGATGCCAGTGCTAGTTTGACTGTCATTCATATGACAGTCTATAGTAAGAGTGGTTGTTGTGTCATTCTGATGAATGTATTTATACATGGAGCCTAACCTACTGCTAGGATCTCCAGACAGATGTTCCTGCTCTTCTTTCTGGCCACACTTAGGGTCACCCTCTTTGGACTTGACCCCTGGCTCACCATGAGGAACCTTTAGGTTCTTGTAGCCTGTTAAGACTACAGAGTCCTTTGAGCTCTGTCTGATCAGCTTCTTTGAATTCTCAGTCTTTGAGTTCTTCTTCAGTTTGATGGACTTGGCCTTAGACTTGATTGGAGGCTCGTTCTGCTCAGGCCAGTTGGACGCCAGTGCAGCTTGACGGAGTTCTGGACTGAGGGCACCTACTCCTCCAGCACCCAGTTCTTTGGAGTACGGCTTATCTGTTTTACTAGACATAGAACCACTCCTGGTATTGTGGAGGCCTAGCCATGGACCATCACGATCTTTGGGGAAAAATCAATTAGTCAGTGAAATCAAAGGATAAGACTCAAGATCAGGATCAAAGTCAAATCAATACTTTTTCATTTTTAAAGCCTGCAGTAAGGAGGCTGTAGAATTACATACCATCCACAGTCCATGTACTCAATCTAAAAATAGACAAACCCTCTGTAATGGATTCCAGATATCGATCCTCAAAGATGATTGGCAGGGAATTCACATCTCCATCCAGATCAGCACATTCCACAGGGAGCGGTGGAAGGGAGAGGAAGTATGATGAGTTCTTAATAGCTGCAGTCATCTGTTGGTGGCTGTGCGCACTGTTCAGGTAGAAAACTGTCAGTGACACCGAATCTGTATGAACAGCAGATTCCATATGTGCTCCAAATGCCATAAGCTGGTACTCACTGCAATTCCTGGAAGGCCAGAGCTGCCTGTCTAGGATGTTCAAGGCAGAAGAAAGCCTCTGCAAATCTCCGAACCTACAACAAATGCACAGAAGTAACACTTAAAAGAGAAGGAAATGTAGTCAAAAGCTCAAGTTTCTGCACCCCATCTGCACTTACTAGAAAAGTGCTGAATGGTTGTGCAGCTAAAATGGTTCTCAACTGGAGGCAGCTAGGCTGTTGATACATGGTCAATAAGGTAAAAATGTTATTGCTAGATGGTTGCTGGGCTGTTGCTACATGGCTGTTATGTGACTGCTAGACTGTTTCTAGGTGGCTGCTATGATGTGGTTGCATGGATGACAGGTGGTTGCTATGGTTCTTCAAGTCAATGCTGTGGTACCCCATGTGGTTGGTTGGGTGCTGCGAGGTTGTTGCTACTTGGTTGCTAGGCTGTTGCTATGTAGCTGCTAGGCTGTTACTAGGCTGTTGCTACATAATTGCTAAGTGGTTCCAAAACTGTTGCTATGTGGTTGCTAGGCTGTTGCAATATTGTTTCATGTTCTTGCTGTGGTGTGGGTGTGGTGCTCCTGGGCCACCACTGTAATTGACTGGGTGATAGTGCATTTGTATCACGGTTACATTTGAAGGGTGTTCATTCCTATGGGAAAAATCACTCATCACACAATCTGAGCAAACAATCTGGAGCTGGATCAGTGCTGATATCTTCAAAAACGTCAGGAGATATGCAGTGAAAATATGACAAAACAATAAGAAGAAAGTAAAACGAATAACAATATAACAATGTATTACTATTTAAATGCTGAAAAAGAAAACAAGGCACATGTAAAGGTGGTACTTTGTGTATTTTATGTCTGTTTTTCAGTAAATACAGACAAACTGCATTAAGTGAGCAGAAAATGCCACAAGTGTAGTAAACTGACCCTCAGGGTATGGTGCTCCTGGGCCAGCAGTGCTGAGACGCTCTCGTGCAGGGAGACCGATTCCAGGAACTGACCCCACATCGCCATGAGCAGAGAGCACAACTGTGCAAGGTTCATGTTCACCAGTTCAGCCAGCTCATCTGCGCTCTCTGCTCTCTGCTGCAGGATCACACACATGCACAGAAAAGTTAAAGCACGCTGAGCATCGTGAACAAGAAGGATGTTTATTACTCATATACAAGGCTTGTTAAAAGTCTTGGAGGCCTGTCGTGGGGAGTAACTGTGACTATAAAGTTTTTAAAGCTATTAAACACTACTGCTCTTTAAATCTTTCAATAATCTTTCTTTTTATATTGATGTGCCTCAACATGACACAAAGCTGTAAATGCTGAAGCTGAAAAAACTGTGATTAGTTTAAATAAGTGATTATGCAACACTTCAGCATCCTCGCTAACCCGGGTCCTGGAAGCCCACTGACTTGGGACACACCCACTTAAACACAGTAAGGACAATAATGAGATAAGCAGGTACTGGGAGGACTAAAATGTGCTGAAGAGTGGGCCTCCAGGACCACCGCTGCTCTAAATCATGCCGCCCAAATGAACCCTCAAGGATAGATGTACAGCACCAAATTTGAGTCACATGTCAACATTCATGACATACCTTAACTTGTTCACAAAGCTCATGAAGACGGGCTTCCACGTCCAGTTTTTCTAAAACAGGCGTAAAACAGCAGAATTGAGTCAAGTTGAATGTAAACAATCTGAGGAGCATCAAAGAGCCTGAGGTGAAGACCACGACAAAGAGAGAACTAGTAGAGGAGCTACAGAGGACATAACAGAGCAGCAGTGCTGCAGAAGGACGACCAGTCTGAGGTCAGTCCTGATTCTGACTGTTCTTACAGAAGGACAGGTCATGAAACTGAGCCCAGTGCTCCCTTGCTGAAGGGGGGCCTTGTCATAAACAACAGGCCAGATAGTAGGAAGATCAAGGAGGGACGGAAAAGGAAAACGAAAGAACACAAAAATGAAAGAGGCATGGTGAGGATCGGCTTTGGAGGGACATACCTATGTAGACGTGCCTTTGGCCTCGGGGAAAAGGTCTTCTTAGAACTCGCTCATAAAGGACTTGCATGCTGGACTTGGCTAGTGGTGGGATTGCACATATAGGCATGTTTAAAAAGGTTCCTCCCCCATTTCACTGGCAGAGCTAAGTTCTAGCCCTTACATACATGCAGGAACCAGTCACAAGACACGTAAGGCCATTAGAAGTACAGGGAAAAGGCTGTTAGGGCTTTGAAATGAGAGTTTAGTTCTAGGACTGTACTAGAAAGCAGCTTGTAGGAGCAAAACCAAAAGGGAAACACAGGAATTTGAAAGACTGAGGGGTTTGCATGCTACTGAGATAAAGATATTAAACAAAGTGAGCTCTAGTTTTACATTTAAAACTAAACGAATGCTAGTTTAGATTATAGTTAGTGTTAATTTCAGATCTTACTAAAAACAGCAGATACGTATGCAGGCTAGTACTTGTTAATGGCAGGATGTTGACTTTGGCATTAGCAAATGAGGTATAATTTGGATATTAATACAATTTAGAAAAGGAAGCAAGAAATCTACAAATGCACACATGATTAGGGTTGAAACTGAAACATTTTAACCAGAAACTTAATAATAAAGCATGTTGTCCAAGAGTGTTTCTGCTAAGGGTTACCACAATAACAGAAAGAATACAGTGGAACCTCAGTTATCGTTTGCTCTGGTTATCGTACAATTCAGTTATCAACTACTTTTGTAGGTGGAAATTTTGCCTCAGTTGTTTCTCTGGCTTTGTTTCTTGTTGTTTCTCTGGAAATTGTTTCTTGTTGTTTCTCTGGAAATTGTTTCTCGTTGTTTCTCTGGCTTTGATTCTCGTTTCTCTGGCTTTTGTTTCTCGTCTCTCTGGCATTGTTTCTCTGGCTTTGTTTCTCGTCGTCTCTCTGGCTTTGTTTCTCGTCGTCTCTCTGGCTTTGTTTCTCGTCGTCTCTCTGGCTTTGTTTCTCGTCGTCTCTCTGGCTTTGTTTCTCGTCTCCTCTCTGGCTTTGTTTCTCGTCTCCTCTCTGGCTTTGTTTCTCGTCTCCTCTCTGGCTTTGTTTCTCATCGTCTCTCTGGCTTTGTTTCTCGTTGTCTCAATGGCTTTGTTTCTCGTTGTTTCTCTGGCTTTGTTTCTCGTTGTTTCTCTGGCTTTGTTTCTCGTTGTTTCTCTGGCTTTGTTTCTCTTTCTCTGTCTTTGTTTCTCCCTGTTTCTGTCTCTGTTTCTCATTTTTGCTCTGGCTTTGTTTCTCATTCATAACGCTCAAAACAAACTAAAACACGTCACACTAAAGCGACGTTGTGAACAAGCGATGACCAAAACCGAGGTTGAACTGTACTGACTCTGATACTGCTACTAAATGTAGTATCATGATACTCAATATCAGACCAATGCTATGACTATCAACTAATAACACACATTTCTAAACTTTTACACTTTAACAAATATGTCTGTTCTGTTTTATACCTCTGTATTCCATATATAACTCTTCAGTTATCAACAATACAATGTTGGTACAGATTATTTCTTTAAACACTTTAAGTTAAGAGTATAGAATTGATCACTAAATTTGAATCCTTAAACTTTAATACTTTCAATTCTTGGTGCAACTCAATTTCTGTTCATAAAATTTGTTGGCAACCTGCATTACTGATAACAGAAATCAACCAATATAGGTTTCATATGTTTTCAGTTTCAGTGTCCATATGTTATGAATTTCAGGTTTAAAAAGATTAGTGCAACACTACAAACAATACATGAAACGTACCTACACAGGGGCAAATCTATAGCATCTATAGCACTAAACATAAACATTAACATAGTAAAACAGGACATTATTGGCTGTCTCAACACATACTGAACTGCCTTTCTTCCTAATGTCTAGACATGTAGTATGTTAATCAAACTGGAAGCTTGTAGAGTCTCTACAGTGATCATTTTACACAAGTGCACTCTTAAAAATGTAAGTTGCTGAATGCATTCATTAGAATGGGTGCTCACAAATATTTGGACATATAGTGTAGCCAACTAGCTGAAACAATAACATGCCAATCTACAAATTCCCTAGATGCAACCCAAATTAGATAAAATACTAACTAAAATGTAATCCTGCCATAAGTTCTAGTTCACTAGATTTTGAGACTCAGTGATTATTGTTGTTGTGATTTTAAATTTTACAGTAGTTCTACTGTGAAACTCAAATTTAAGACAAACTAATGTAAGACATTGTTTCAGTGCCTAATTTTGATTACACTATGCAGAGACGTACCGAGTTCCATGCGGTGAGAAGAAGGGAGGCTCTTGGTGACTGTCATATAGTACTCGAAGAGGCCCTGGTACGCCAACAACAAGCTGGCACACAGGCTGTGATGCAGGGAAAAGGCATGCTGCAGACACTGGTCAGACACCAGAAAGGTCTTACCCTGTGGAAATCAGAAAAAATATATCATTTTTACCTTCTACACACTTAAGAGTCAGATTCTCAGGACTGAATACACAGCACTTTGAATGAAGGTTCTATATTAAAATGAGAATATTTGCAGGAATAAAATTACTCCTAGACTGGGAAACCGTCTCTTATTGTAGGATATTTAATCTGCACTGTAGATATCTACAATAAGAACAAGGCTCAGTTAGCAATACCCTCAGATTGCAGAGGGTTATTTCAGACCCTCTGATGTAGTTTGATATGCTCCAACTTTTTTTTTTTTTTTTTTTTTGAAATTACACACCTAAAACTAATTATTCCCAAAGTGTTACACAGGCTTTAGTTCAGCACAAACTCAGCAACAACAGTGTCAAAACAGTAAGAGTGTCATAAATCTATATTCTCATTAAATCTGACCAAAAAACCTATTTGCAGATTTGCTGATATATTGTGAAAAAACACTAAACATTTCTAGCAAAGACTTTTGAGCTCAGAACTGAATAAACAGAGGTGCTGGATACACACTGCAGTTTTTAGACATTGTATGTGGTTTTATTTCTAAAGCTTAACTACTGTGAGGTGACACTCTGTTTTATTCACTCATAGCACTTTTCCACCAAAATAACTGGTGCCGTTCGGGCTTATGAGAACCTTGGTGCTTTTTAGTGAACCAGCCCGCGTTTCCACTAGTTGAACCGAGGATATGTCACGGTGTACGTCATCAGCGACAGTGGAGCGCATTGACTACTTGCGAGCATTTGTGCTCTTGGTACAAATGCTTGTTTCACTTCACAAGTCAAATGTAGAGCCGGTACATTCCCTCGTCCAGCTCCACTGTGCGATAGCTCCTTTTAAGAATCTCTGTAGTCCTTTTTTTAGCTTATTTATTTTTTATCTATCACTTTTGCTCTCTTGAACGAACAAAACCTGCCCGAGCTAAATCCTCCACCAGCTCGCTGTAGAGTTTCTCCTTTCTAATACTCCCCTCAAGTTTCTCCTGAAACTCTGGAGAACACCAAATAGATAACAAAAACTGAGTTTCTTCAGTGGACCACTGTATGCTACGAGTCGCCTCAGTGCGCAGGCGTGTTTGGTTCACACTGAAAAACCAAGTATTTTATGGTTCCCGCTGCGAACGAACGTTCCTGGTTCGGGGCGCTATTTTTGTTGGTGTAAATGCGCCGAACGGTTCAAAATTAGGTTCTTGAACCAGAACGGTGCCGGTTCCGTGTTGGTGGAAAAGCGCTATCAGTAGTTCCCAGATCGATTCACATTTCATGACAAGTAATGCAACCAATGGAATGACAGATCGCATCATTTGGCGGGAAAAAATGTGCAGCTGTCTGATTTGGTCTGAAAAACATGTCTCTGCTTATTTAAGCTCCTCTCACAAATGTCTGAAAATATATTTTGATTCAAGTTATATACATCTCAAAAAAGAGTTTACGGGAAATGTTTCCTTTTGTTTCTAGGATAAAATCTTGTAGTTTTTTGCAGTGTTTTGCAGAATTTTGTTAATATGCCGACTCCAGAGCATGTGGGGGAATTTTTTTAATACACATGTGGTGATGGTGGACCTGTATGTAAATAAAACATCAGAGGGGCTACTGTAGAAGAAGAAATGACCCCAGATCATATTTAATCTCATCTGATTAGGCCTAAAGATAATACAGTAGACTTGTTTACATCACTGTGTTCTGAAACTTATTCTATCAGCCCTTTAAAGTCTGCAAGTTGATTTCTACTGCTGATGATCAAAGAGTTATTATTTTGATTTGTATGTGGGAAAGTAAGCATGCTTACATCTGGGGACAGCTGTTTAACATAGCTGCTCCCAAACACCACAGTCTCCAGAGGGGGGATGAGGGAGTCTTTACTCTGTGCTGGTGCATTACGGTTTAGCCAGGTGCTTTTAACCAGCCGGGGGAAACTGCAGGACAAACACAAAGGGTCAGTACACTCTGTAAACATTCAGAAAACAGATGCTATTGCAGCGCATTACCTTCACTACAACATTTAATAACCACAGTAATGACAATTTAGACCAATACTTCTCTAACTGCATAATTCTTTATTTGTACCACAGCTTTCAGAATAAGCATCTAATTACATGGAATACAACTATTAAACTATTAAATACATCTCTATGTTTAATTTTCAGTGTTAAAATTTTCAGAGTTCACAGCAGCATCTAGGCTGCTGGCTCTTATATATATATATATATATATATATATATATATATATATATATATATATATATATAAAAATAAGGGGTGTGCATCTGTCCAGTAAATGATGATCTGATATGTATCTCGATTCATGCGGTACGATACGATTCAGAAACAATATATTTTAAATTGGACCGACTCGATTCAATTCAGTAGGATTTTGATACAATTTGGTTCAGTATAACAGAGTAGGAAACAATACAAGTTACTTGTTTAAAATAGATAATTTTACATTGAGTCAACATAAGTTAATACTAAAAATGTGTTTTGCTTGCATACAAATAGATTAATGAAATACTAGAGAACTAGTATAGTTGTATTTGACATGTGAATTCAGAAACAGTAAAATACTGATACTGGGATGTGGTATCAGGGCTCCAATATTATTAATCAAGTCCCCAAAGCCCTCATTCTCCACCACACAGTATGGTCTTAAGTCTTTGACAATGAACCGGGTTATTGAAGCCGTTATTACTTTGGCTCTAGCAGAGTTGTGGTCGAGTTTTGGCTGGAAGAAGTCCTGTTTTTCTGTGTTTGTCATGCCGTGTCTTTGGACTAGCGGTGCCTCATCGCCACTTTCACCATGTCGTCTCACCAAATGAGTGGTGAGGGTTGTTGTAATACCAGTGTACTTGAATGCGACTTTGCATTCTTTGCAAACAGCAATGGTTTTGTCTTGTTTTCTGTTCTTTGTGTAAAAACCGAACTTGACTGTGGTTGCCAGGTCCAACAAAAATATCCAGCCCAAAGTCAGTCTAAAACCCGCCCTTCAGAAGCTTAAACTAGCCCAAAATATATGTGTCACATGTTTGAAGCAAACGGCAAAACAATTATGAGTGTACGACTTAGTATTTTGTTTACAAGGGATTTATTACCAGTCCATCAAACCTTTTTCTTTTTCAAAGTCCTTGCAATACCGCCTCCCGTATTTCCCCATTTACCTGGCATATTAGCTAGTGACTGTTTATTCTTCACCTTCTCTCTCTCTCTCTCTCTCTCTCTCTATCTTACCTTATATTGTTCTCTTCGTTGTTATTGTAGTATTCAAACTTTCTTAGTGTCGACTTATACACGTTTGCCTGCCATGTT
>BRDA01014447.1:36714-50255 GCA_036984385.1 Crenuchus spilurus | reverse complement strand
ATATTAGATGTTGGCACCTCCACATCATTGCATTCAGTTTTTATTCACAATTTGTTTAGTGTCCCAACTTTTTTGGAATCCGGTTTGTATTTACCCAGGCTGGGATCTGAACACTATGCTTGTGTTTGTTTATTTAACACACACAGTGTTCAAATTAATGCTAATTAAAGTCTCGTTAAAATCTCTTTTAAGTCTTTGCTACATGTTCTCTTATAACATTGCATATTCTTTCTGATCATGGATATATTTGGATCCAAATGGTGAGAAATAAATATGCTGTCATATAAATATTCCTTCAATGAATTAAATGCGGGTTCTCCAGCCCTGAAGAGATGTCTGTGTCATGTTCCCCCCTGGAGTGTCTTGGAGGGTCTTGCAGCATCACAGTGGCACAGACTTAATAACCATGATTTGCCTGACTTGTTTTAAATAGTTTAAAACCCTCCATTTTATACCCTGTAATCTGGTAATTCTCCTAATGTTTTATAGCACTGTAATCTGGTATCCTGCTATTTTCAGTGCTCTGTGAAACCATGCTAACCATGCTGTTGTGAGGTTTGTTTTCTACTTAAAGCTACCATACATGCATTTATTCAGTATTTTAAATTATTTTTAAAGTATTTGAATTTGATTGGAGCAAAAATGGCCTAGATATGGTTTTACATGGCAGTTGACAGCCATATGATTGGAATTAAATGAGCTGTTTTCCCTTTTATTGTGTGCTCATGATTACCTGAGATGTGCTCTGATTGGCTGGTTTAATCAAGCCACCATGATTTGAATAAATGTGTCAAAATAAATTGCTACATCTGTGAGAGGTGTAGCATGCCTTTTATCATGTATTTTTGATGTTGATACAGCATGGGTGGTGAACAACAATGGAGAGTTGAGGAAAGATCAAAAGGATAAGAGAGAGAAAAAATGATGAAGACGATTTGCATGGTATGCAAGAGAAGTGTGTGAGAGAGGAGGTGGGTGAAGAGGAAGAAGCTGTTATGAATTGAATGGGTGATGATGCAAGACCGTTTGCTCGATCTCAAGTTGGAATTGAAACTGGTCTGATTTTGGAGCTGTTTTGCATTTGAAGGAGGAGACAGCTGTGTTTGAGGTTCACGGTATATCCATTCCATTTACTGAATTCTCCTTGTGGAGAGTCAACTGTAGGAACTCCATCAACTTTGTCAGAATAAATACAGTTATCTCTGTTATTATTACTCTCCAGCACATAGGCATCAATAATCTTCCTGTCCTGCTGTTTTATTGTCATGTCCATGATGCACCACAGAGAAGACCACAGTCTGGACTATTCTAGTCTTTGTTTGAAGGGACAAATTGTTACATTTGTAGATCTTCTCCAATTCCTTCATCCTTGTTCTGGTGAATGTCAGCCTGTCCTGACTCCAATTTTCTTAATGATTGATCTAAGAAGGCAAAAGCTGCCCACTTCAACATTTTTTCCATCACTGGTAAAGTGTTCTTTTCTCTTGTCATGACTTTTTGTCTTTAAATTCAGCTGAAGGCCTATTTTTTTCTTCTAAGACCACTGTCATCTGCATAGCAGAGGTTGTTGATGTTTCTTCCCTTTTTCTTGAATTCCTGGTCATCGTCTTCTAGTCCTGCTTCTCTCAGGATATGTTCATAATCAGTGTTGTGAATAACGGCGTTAAAAATAATGGCGTTAGGTAACAACGTCATTTTGTCAGTAACGGGATAAAATAATTAATTACTTTTCCTGTCGTTACAACGCCGTTGACGTTACTGGTCATTAAAAGCGGTGCGTTACTATATATTGATATACTAACAGTAATCCGAGCGGACCTCTGCTCAGGCTAGTGAGGAGTAACAGGTGTTACACCGAGAACTGTGACCTATCGAGATCTGTGACTTGATAGAAGATGTCACAGATCTCGATAGGTCACAGTTCTCGGTGTAACACCTGTTTAACTTAAGTCAGTAAGCAATTGCCTAAAGCAGCGTTATGGTAGCCAATCAGAGCCAGTGTTTTTACACGTGTGCCGAAGCACACCAGTGACACACGACACAAACGGGGTAGAGGCAGAAATGGCTAATCAAGAGCAAGCCGAAGAAAAGTTAGCATTTTCAAGGTGATATAAACATTATTTCAAATTCATTGAGGTTAAAGGCAAAAACGTGCATGTAATGTGTACATTATGTCCTTGGGCGAACACTTTGTCAACATCCACTGTAAGCAACTCTAATTTAATAAAACATCTCAGCAGCTATAAAGTTAGTGACTAGAAACACCGAAACCACAGATGATAGTAAGCCGTCCACTAGCAAAGGACTCGGGGCAAAGTCCGCCAAGCAGCAAAGGCTTGATTTTTGAAGAATAAGACTATAGAGGTTTTGTTGTTCAGTTTACTTCTGTTGTGAACAAACCAGTTGTCTCAGGTTGAGAGAATTTAATTTAATTTGATAGATGTAAATACACTTTATATAGTGTAACTGTTTACTTTTGCTTTTTTTTTTTTTTTTTACAAAGATTTGGTATTTTAAAGGATTTTATCCTGCACTGGTCTGTTGATCTGCAATAAATATCAAAAGTTATGTACAAACACCTTTCTGATCTACTCATTTCAACTGACTGTGAAAACTGCTTTTTCAAAAAATCCTTATTCTTTGACATATAACTTTTTTAACTGTAATGCAAATAGTTACTTTCCCTGGTAATGAGTTACTTTTATTATAGAGTAATTCAGTTACTAACTAAGTTACTTTTTTGAACAAGTAGTGAGTAACTATAACTAATTACTTTTTTAAAGTAATGTTCCCAACACTGTTCATAATACAGGTTAAATAGTTATGGTGACAGAGGACACCCTTGTCTAAAAATGTTGATCCAGTCTTTCCAATTTGTGTAATGACTTTGGCTTGTTGATCAATGTAGATTCCTTATTTGAATGATGAAATACTCTGGTATTCCCATGGTCTTGAGGACATTCCACAGTTTTCTGTGGTCAACAGTATTGAAGGCTTTGTTGTAATCGATGAAGGACATATTGACTTCAGTCAATGGTCTTTTCCATCAGTGCAGATCTGTAATGATCTTTCTTGTTCCTCTGCTTTTCCATTTTAGAGCACCTTTAACTAGCAAATCTCAAGCGATATCAAGCCATGTGGTTACTGAGATTTTGTGGTTCTGTCAATAAGTTAATTGAAGTCTGTGCCTTCTGCTAACAGGAGTAGCCAGACTGTCAGACAGTTGTCTGGCCTAACAAATCACTGAGTCTGTCTGACTATGGAGCACAGGGTGGCATAGAATGTAGACATCTCTACTACATCACTGTCAAACACTGCAGATCTGAAAGGAAGTCTAAGATGGACTTATCACTTTTAGGACAAAACAGCAGATGTCAAGACACATGCAGGAATTGAATAATGTGGCATATAAATTGAACATATGCTCTCTGGACAAGAGACAGCCTAAGTGCCTAACAGCCTAACAGCCTAACAGCTCACGATTAGATTTAATATAAAATGTTGTTTTGAAATCACAACTAAACATGCCAAATCAAGAGGCATCTAGAACATTTGTCGAAAAAAAATGGTATGTTTTTAAGATATTTCATTATTCCACAGTTTTGATGCTCATTTCACTAGATGACAATTTCACACCACAGTGTAATACACTACACTGTACCAACACAGAGTCCTTGGCAAGACTCTACAGATGTAACATGACAGGTTGTAAGTCACTCTGGATAATTGTGTTCACCAAATGTTGTAGACATTTCCATTTGTGGGGTTTCAATAATATTTAAGGGTGACTGTAACCCCCTAAATGCCTCTGCATACTTTATAATGTTTGGTAATTGGTCGGCTGTTTCAGAGGGCAAAGAAGCAATAAAACATTGTTCTAGATTTTATAATGTAAGTCAGAAATTAATTGTAGTAGATTGTAGTGTAGTGGAATCTCTTTACACCATATCAGTGTGTCTCATTTGATGCAGGAACATGTTGTGCATTGCATCTTACAACTGTTGCATGCACTTGTACCACTTTGTTTCCAAGCATGAGGCATGGTTATGGTTTATGGTGGTTATGGTGCTGCAACTTTGGAAATAACTTCATAATCTTTTTCTTTCAGCAATGTGGACACAGATGAGCTGTGTGGTAAGGACGTGTTTTTATATAGATTAGACATTTAGTTTGTTTGCATGGGCAATGCACGTCACGTTTGTTGTGATTGTCAACGTTACTTAACATTTCCTGTCTGTTCTCAGCTTGATGTGTCCTTAAAATAGCAGCAGAGCAGTGATAACGTTGACTGAGAATGTCAGAGATTTTGTAAATGTGCATGAATAAGACTGTAGGCCGTGTTTCTTATGGCTATCATTTTGTGTCTTTTTTTAGAATACTTTTCTCAGCATCTTGGAGAGTATGAAAATGTCCTTGCTGCTTTAGAAGACTTGAATGTCTCTATACTAAAGGCTATGGACAAAACCAAAAAGGTGAGTCATTTTCTTGATTGTTTTCTGTATTGTAGTGCATCTGCTTTTTGTTTCGCTTGATATATTGGTCAGATTAACTTAAATGTATAAGACTAACATAAAACATAAACAAATAACTCCATCACTTAAAAAACATTAAATTGTCACTCATATAGCATCACATAAAATGTTTTTAGCTAACATAGATGGAGCAATAATAGTCAAAAGCATTATTAAACACTGACTAATGATTTTAAACTTGACTTTAACTGATGTACTTTAAGCTGCCCAGGCAAAAAAAATTACCTTGTTTGTGTTGAAAATGGGCTTCAAAGCAGATGTTACTGATTGGCAATTTGGGTCTACTGGCAGTGGTAAAAACCTCAGTCTACAGGAAATTCTCCTCAGAATTGTGGATGAAGGATGGACAGGGAGTGCCGGAAGTTCTCGTGAATGAAAATCCTAGTTCACAGTTTTAGGTAATTCAGTTATTTCCTTCACACTATGGGCTTTGGCACGACCACATGCAGTCACTCCCCTTTCCCAGTCAGAGAGACAAACCTTTACCATAAATATCTGGACATCTAAACAGCCCTTGTCTTTAAATGTCTGGACAACCAGAGAACCATTAACACTAAATATCTGGACAGCTAATCAACCCTTAAGCATAAATATCTGGACATCTAGAGAACCCTTAAGCATAAATATCTGGAGAGCTAAACAGCCCTTAACTATAAATATCTAGACAACTAGAGAACACTTACCCATAAATATCTGGACAGCTGGAGAACCCTTAAGGATAAATATCTGGACTTTTAAAGAACCATTAAGCATAAATATCTGGACATTTAGAGAACCCTTAAGCATAAATATCTGGACATCTAGAGAACCCTTAAGGATAAATATCTGGACTTCTAGAGAACCCTTAAGCATAAATATCTGGACATTTAGAGAACCCTTAAGCATAAATATCTGGACATCTAGAGAACCCTTAAGCATAAATATCTGGACTTCTAGAGAACCCTTAAGCATAAATATCTGGACATCTAGATATCTGAACATCGAGAGAACCCTTAAGCATAAATATCTGGACATTTAGAGAACCCTTAAGCATAAATATCTGGACATTTAAAGAACCATTAAGCATAAATGTCTGGACATCTAGAGAACTATTAAACATAAATATCTGGACATCTAGAGAACCGTTAAGCATAAATATCTGGACAACTAGAGAACCCTTAAGCATAAATATCTGGACATTTAGAGAACCGGTAAGCATAAATATCTGGACAATTAGAGAACCCTTAAGCATAAATATCTGGACATTTAGAGAACCCTTAACCATAAATATCTGGACAGCCTGGAAGTAGGAAACCCTTTAGCTGTGTTACCATTCTGTATTTCCTTTTCTAGATGTTTTACATTCTTAATATTAGTGAGATGTTGTTTGTTTCATCCACTGGAGAATGATTTTTGCGTAAAAGATGACATGCAGCCTGCATAGCTAATTTGATGTAGATGTGATCCATCTTCATGAGACAGAAAAAAAGTTATATGGAACTATTCTTAAAGTTAAGTGAAGAAATCCTGCTTTGTGAGACAGGCGCACTGATCATCTGAAGTTTGCCTTGCTTCCCTGCACTTTTACGTTCTATTCATGCTGATGGAGGCGTGTCTTCATCCTGCCTGTCTTTGAAGCTCTTCTTTGTTCTGAGCTCATGTTTGTGCTTTTATGCTGTTTGGTATTGAGGGGAGGTTTGTGTCTTGTGGCAGATCCTTTATAATTTCACTGTCAGTGTCTTTTAAGAAGAGATTGTCCCTGTGTTTTAGAAAGTGACTGTGATTTTACTTCCTTAGAGATTGTCTATTCTTTGTTTAAAGTCTTTTCTTCTCTTTTAACGGTGTATTTGCTGGGTTATTACTAGACTGAAACAATAGGGACAGAACTAAAAGCTAAAGACTGAATCTTGGTGCTGTGTCAGGCTGATGGTTATGTCTCATAGGGTTGCAAGTTCTGAATTGGCCCAAATCAGTATTAACAGAATTCGACATGATTGACATCAACCAAATTATTCTTTTTATTTTATTTTCTTGTCACTTTATGACGTCAGTTTCATGAGCCAGTATCTCATTATCTTATTTATGCTTCATTGTGTTTAATGACCAGTTATTTCCTTCTGTGATATTGCATTTTAATGAAATAATTTAAATATTAGCACAATATTTTTTAAGCATTTTAAATGCTGGCTTGTCCCATTAAATAAAAACATTGATATTTATACTGGAATAAATAAATAATAGGAATTGGCCAAATGGAGTCCGAAGTAGGGCTGGGCGATATGGCTAAAAACTGTATCACGATATAAGTACTTCATATTGGTCGATATCGATAATTATTAAATTTTTTTTAACCTATTTAAAATAAGGACTATGAGAAAAATATGCTACATTTAAACATTTTATTTCAAATTTAACCTTCCTCAGAAATGGCAACACAACCATGGAAAACACTCAAATAAAAAAATATCCTTGCCCTTAGTGGTAGGAGTAGCTTTAGTGCTAGGAAGTTTACAAGGAAGTTAATCGCCTACTAATAACAATTATAATAAAAATTAATATTATTATTATTATTATTATTATTATTATTATTATTACAGTGATCAGCATTATTATTATTACAATGATAATCAGCATTATTATTATTATTATTATTATTATTATTATTATTATTATTATTACAATGATAATCAGCATTATTATTAGTAGTAGTAGTAATAGTTTTTGTTGTTATTAGTACTATAGCATCTCAAATAAACATTGGATAATAAATAGGAACCAACATGGATAATTATCATCAAAATGACAATACTACTCACCAACAGCAGAGTGCAAACGATGGCCAAAACACTGCAGCCGTGTCCAGTCATTTAGTGATGTCGCCTTCACTATATTGGCCACACTGTCTGTAGTGATGCACACCATTTTGTCCTTAATTAGAGCCGGCTAAGGTGGTAAAACAAGTTAGTCGTATTGCCGGTCTTGGTGGGGACAACAGTCCTGCACAATTTGCAGACAACGTTGGTCTGAGTACGGTCCGACTGAAAAAATCCGAAAAACTGCCATGCCATGCTCGTCGCGCTGCTCATCGCACTTATATTCCACTCACCATGCGTCTCAAATCATGCCGGTGTTCTGTCGAGTTATGCTACCTTGTAGAACCGTGCTACCCTAGTATGTATTTAACTGTAAAAATACAAAAGAATCACCATTTTAGAGCACGTTCCCAGTAGAAGTGTATGTATTATATTTGGATAGCATAAATCACTGTATCATGATGAAGTTATGTCAATGAGAGGTCATTACAATCTGCTTTTTTAAAACTAATTATTGTATTTATTAGTATTCATTTCCATTTACACTTCTGTGCAATGACAGTGTGTCCAGGTTGTTTAATGCAAAAAAAAACTGATTTATTATTTAAAAAACACGAGAAATAATTTAAAAACACGAGAAATAATTAAGAAAGTGTAGGTCTGCGCATGCGCAGTGCCTTTAGAAAGCACGTATCGATGGGTATCACAACTTGACAGAACACCGGTTCAAGTTACACAAACAAGAGGGCGTGCATGAGATAACGAAGTGGCACAACCAAGCCTGATAGTGCTCCGTGATTGGCTATTAGTGTGTCACTCCGTACGTTGCTAGGCACCAGAGGACCGACCAACCAATCTTGCTTCACAAGCGGGTGCATTTAAAGCGGAATCTTTGCTCTGGTTTATTCCAATGAAATATATATATATTGAACGTTCTATCGAGCGCATTTTCTATTGATATTGATTACGTGTCTATTGCGATACATATTGTCATCGTTTTATCGCCCAGCACTAGTCCAAAGTGTGAAAAGGATAATAAAATTAATCAAAATTCACCATAAAATAAATAATGGTGCATTCGTAATAGCAGTACTGATACTCATGGGTATACACTCTTAAAAAGATGGTTCTTCAATGGTTCTTTAGTAAAGAAAATGGTTCTATATAGAACCATGAACACTCAAAGAATCCAAAGGGTTCTTTCCATGATGAAAGGATTTTTCAGATTGATGAGGACTGTGTTGTTGAAAATGCTTCTGTATAGCTGCTGTAGTTGTGATGTAAAGCTTGTAACAATAAAGGAAAACGTTTTGGTGCTATATAGACTAGAGCTGGGTGATATGGCCAAAAAGTTTATCGCGATAAATTTTTCTATATTGATCAATCTCGAAAATGATCACGATATTAAATTTTCTAACACTGTCATAGTTTTAAACAACTTCTTTCTAAGAACATCAGACTGAATACATGAAATGTTACTATTTAAAATATTAAAATGTTTATTGCCAGAACATAATATTGTAGTGTCCGGCTGGATGCGTTGAAACGATGGACGAGAAAGATGTTTACAGTCATCGCTTTATTGTTGAAAATTACAATGTCTGCTGTCAGATGCAGCCACTCCAAAATCAAAGAGCCAACAAGCTAACAGGATAAAGCTAACACTCGGGCTGAACACACACACACAGCGAGTAACCCTCCTTCTCCTTCTCTCAAATACAGTGACCTCGCGCTCTCTCGCCCAGCCCCACTACGCTCTCCACCAATCACACGTTTTCTTAAACACAACAGTGTATTTTGGCAGCGCTGGTGAGGAGGAGGAGCTAACAAGCAGCAGTATTAGACTTCTGAACTCACTGTCAAGCTGCTTAGACGTGAAATGGAAACAAACGTTAATACTTATCGAATTCTATTGTCCCGGCTTATCATCGTCATCGAGGGAAATTTTTTTTTTTTTTGGGAAAAGTTTTTGGGAAAAACCCAAAAACCCCTTTGGGTTCTTTGAGTGTTCTTGGCTCTATATAGAACCATTTTCTTTACTAAAGAACCCTTGAAGAACTGTCACTTTTAATAGTGTTGGCTCTAATAAATAAAAGCACATCTCAGAAAAAAAGAATATTGTAAAAAATGTTCATTTGTGTTTATAATTTAATTAAAAAAGCTAAACTACATGCACAGTCACATATTTCAGGTCTTTTTAGTTTTATTTATGTTGATAATGTTTGAATAGTAATTTACTCCAAAAGTATATTCTAATATTTTTAAATGACTGATTTTCATGAACTAAGTCATAGTGGTCAACTTTACATGGACTCAGTTGTGTCACTTTACGTGTAATGAATGTAAAATATGAAGGTTTTCCTGAATGAATTGTGTATGTTTTAGGAGCACTAGTATTCCTTTGCCTCTTTTGTGTTTAGACTAGCAGCAGTTCCTTCCTCAGTAGTGTGTCCTCTGTAACCTGCACAGAGTGGTTGAGATGTAATTTGACACATTATATCACAGCCAGTCTCACAGAATCACTCCAGCTGCAATCTACAGTGGAGCTGAAAGGCCTGAAAACAGAATTTCTGAATATTTGGTCTGTGTTCTCCTTTAGTGTTAGTGACAGCATACACTCGAGCTGTGGCTCCAAGTTGATGAACTTAAACCAGCCTCTGATAAGCAGATCAAAGCCACCTTTAAATTTATTGTGAATGGGTGGAGTTTTTCAGTATATGCATCAGCACCATATGGGCTTAAGTATGCATTTGACAAGTGGAGTAAGGCTAAATTTAAATGAGCAGATATTCTATGCAAACAAAAGTGTTGGGACATCAGCTCATTCGTCGTTTCTTCCAAAATCAAGAGTTGATCCTGCAGTTGTAGTAACTGTCTTTGGTATTCATGGAAGTCTTTCTACCAGATTTGGATGACCTCATCAACATTCATTATCACACCCGCTTTATCCTTATCAGGGTCGCGGTTAGTCCCCTACCCCCTCACTAGGTAGGGGCGCCAATCCATCGCTGGGTGAACACACACGCATGCACACACATACACATACATGCACACACATGGACAATTTAGAGTAGCCAATTCACCTGACCTCCATGTTTTTGGACTGTGGGAGGAAACCGGAGTTCCCGGAGGAAACCCACGCAGACACGGGGAGAACATGGAAACTCTGCTCAGATGTGGACTCGAACCCAAGACCTCAGCGCTGAGAGGTGAACGTGCTAACCACTAAGCCACCGTGCCGCCCACCTCATCAACAACTCATCCCCCAAGTACTGGATGGAGCAGAGAACACAGTTCCAGTGTTCCACAGCTCAATGCTGGGTGGCTTTACATTTACATTTACAACCTTTAGTAGACGCTCTTATCCAGAGTGATGTACAACAGTGTTTTGTTTACATTAAGAGAATTATCTCAGCTAGTACAGACAGGTTAGAGTCCAAACTGCTCTTCAGTTCAGACACTGTTAGAACTAAACCATCACTAATACCTAGAAAGAAGGAAAGATACACAATTATACACAATATAAGAGTTTACAGTGCATTACAATAAGTGTTTTAAACTAGTGCTGCTTAAGTGCTGTACAAAGAGATGCTCTTCAGTCTGTGTGTGAAGACTGTGAGGGACTCGGCTGTTTGGACAGTCAGTGGGAGTTTGTTTCACCACTTTGGTGCAAGGACAGAGAAGAGTCTTGATGCCAGTTTTCCACATGTGTTGAAGGATGGTGGGTGAAGCCGAGCCGTACTGGAAGCTTGAAGGGTTTGAGGTGCGATTTGAGACTTGACCATTACCGTTAGGTAGAGAGCGGCTGGTCCATTTCTTGCTTTGTAGGCGAGCATCAGGGTTCTGAATATACAAGCAGCTACAGGAAGCCAGTGAATGAATGAATGAATGTTACACTTATATAGCGCCTTTCTAGACACCCAAGGATGCTTTACAATCAACACACTCCATTTACACACACTCAACCATTCACACACCGGCGAGAAGCCGCAGCCAGTCGCGCACAGCGTACTCTCAACCGGAAGCAACCGTCCACCTGGAGGACTGCATCGAGCACTAGGGTGCTCACCCAGAACAGAGTTCCAACCATATGTGACCCCGCCAGGGAAAACCAGGCCAAAGTCGCTGGGCAACTTATTGAGATGTGGTGTCGTTCAGCCTGTCACTCACATTAGCGACAAAACTTAGCCACTCAATTGCTGTAAATAAAAGATAATAGTCTCAGATATCTATCGTAGTACATATTTTGATCAAAAATAAAACTTATATTCACCAAAAAAGTTGTTTTTGTGCAGTAAGCCATTCAGTGAATTTGCAGATTTGACCTGAAAAACAGGTTTCTGTGACCCCTCGAATCCAGATGTAGAACTACTTCTACCACGGAGGTACACAAGCTTGTTGGGTGTCATTCGGCTCCTGAACTACTTCTCTTCACTGTAGAAATGTGTTTGAGCTCATGTATCCATCCACCAAACGTGAGCAGGTCAGATGTCTACAGCTAACGTAAACAGAGTGATTTTTGTCAACTTTTAGTCTTCATTTCTGCTAAATTTGGATTTATTTTGATTAACTTTTAAGCATTTCTGGTGTTTTAATGTCTTGTGACACAAATAAACTGAGTCAAGTGTCAGTGCTATGTCTCAGAATACTCTATCTCTGTAAGTCTGAGAGATAATCGGCTGAAACTTTGCGTGAGGCTTCCTTTAACACTCTTTACAAATATGCTAATAACTCATATTTGAAAAAAAAAAAAGACTTTGATCCGGTTTTCCCTGGTGGGGTCACATATCTGGGCATGCATACATTCATACACAGACATACACATTCATTCACACACACACCAGAGTAATTTTAGTCAATTCATGTGACCTTCATGTTTTTGGACTGTGGGAGGAAACCCCCGGAGGATTCCCCGGAGGAAACCCACGCAGACACGGGGACAACATGGAAACTCCGCTCAGATGTGGACTTGAACCCAAGACCTCAGTGCTGAGAGGCGAATGTGCTAACCACTAAGCCACCGTGCTGCCCCGAAAGTGTCACTCTTCAAAACACCAGTGAAGTGAACGCAGCAGAGGAGTGATGTGAGAGAACTTGCGTTGATTGAAGACCAGCCGAGCAGCTGCATTCTGGATCAGCTGCAGAGGCCTGATGGCTCTTATAGGAAGACCAGCCAGGAGCGAGTTGCAGTAGTCAAGTCTTAAGATGACGAGAGACTGGACAAGCATCCTGGGCTAGAAAGGTCAGATCTGTCAAATGTTGAAGAGGATGAACCTGCACAACCGAGTCAAGTTTGTGATGTAAGTAGAAAATAATAGCTGGTCATCTAGAATCACACCAAGACTTTATACCCCTCTAGCCCACGCCTGGCATTAGTGTTGCTCCAGCGAGTCCTCTTCTATTGGCAGTACCTCTTTACAACAAGCTGCGTGTGCTTTGTGTCAGCAGTGGCATAGTAAATACATTCATTAGAATTGGTCTAAATGTATTTCAGAGCTGAGGATGAGGGCCAGTTTTGTCAAAGACTTTCAGTGCTTTTACTACACAGCTTAGCCTGTCACTGAAGTCAGGCTTTTGAACCTGTCACAGTTAGTTTTTTAATGTTAAATGTGATGCATTTTCTTGTTGCATCAAACGCAGTAGCATGATACACGTAATGCGTCTGAGAGAGCAGTTTATTTGCATGTCACTCTTCAAAACATCAGTGGAGCTTCTATTACTCCTACAAAATCATTCTAAAATTCCATTTATAAAGTAATCTTTCTGCTTTGATCTTCTTTGCTGTTGTTATGTTTATTATGGTCAGTGATGCTGATATATGCAGGCTCATTACACAGTGTCAGATCTGAGAAGTAGGTCTTATCTTCCGCAGCCAGCACTGCATATCCTTATTATCATGAAAGGCCAGGCTAACCATCATGGGAGAACACAGGTAGTAAATGTATTCTTCAGACATCGCAGAGACTCTTAACTAAGGCTGGTTACTGCTTCACTCAGATAACAAATTACTCCAAGCTCGGAGGAACTGCCACTTAATGCTTATCAGGGGACAGTTGCCAGCATATACAGGGGTTGGACAATGACACTGAAACAGCTGTCATGTTAGTGTGGGAGGTTTCATGGCTAAATTGGACCAGTCTGGTGGTCAATCTTCATTAATGTCACATTGCACCAGTAAGAGCAGAGTGTGAAGGTTCAGTTAGCAGGTAAGAGCACA
>BRDA01014447.1:10244-22765 GCA_036984385.1 Crenuchus spilurus | reverse complement strand
GTGGACGACGTCGTGGGTCCCTCGTCGACCCCCAATTCACGGAAGGGACTACACCTATTTGGCCCACATGTTCTAAAACAGATGTGGCCCACTTCTGGCAGAGATATGACAGTGTTACCTACATCTGGCGTATATGTGGCCCACATCTTGCAACCAGGAGCGGTCCGCCCAAGTGCTGTCAATCCATGTGGCTAGTGGCCCAAATTAACTGAGGGATGAGGGCCAGATGTGGGCCACAATAATTTTGCTATCAGGGAAGGCACTTAACCCCCAGCTGCTCCCTGGGTGCTGCAGCAGGTGGCTGCACATTGCTCCAGGTATGTGTGGGCTCCCTCTAGTGTGTGTGAGCTTTGCTCACTAGGATGTGTGTATGTGTGTACTCATTACAGAGATCGATAAAATGCGCAGAATTTCCCTAAGGGAATTAATAAACTGTCTGAAGAACCCCAAAAAGATCTTCCAGGAACCTTTTAATGGTGTCTGAGTAGATTTAGCCCTTGTCAGAGTGGAGCATGTTTCCTCATATCTATTCACATGTTTAATCAAACAGTAACATTTTCCTCCTAGAGATTTCTTTGCATGCCAAGTATCCTCTGCACTTTCCATCTCCGTCTGCAGTGGATGGGGAAATAAACGTAGCTGCAGATTGAGACTGAATGTCCTTTTCACACACAGCCGTGCCTCTCATGTTAACAGCCTTTCAGAGCATGCAGAGGGCAATGATAGGGTTGAGCCTCCACAGAGCTACACTCATCTCTTCCTCAGGCTGTGAGAGCCACACAGCTTCACAAAGGCCAGTCCTAAGAAACTGCTTTTCTAACTCTGCTGTGGATGCATTCAGACACTCTTAAATCCACTCTACTCCTGTCTGCCTTCCAGCTTCACTTTGGGTTGGGGACATTGTTTCTGTGCACTAACGCGGACACCTAATGGCTCTGGTTTTCAAACTAGGCAAGTTTAATGCTTGGTGGTGACTGGCATCACTGTACAGTGGTGCTTGAAAGTTTGTGAACCCTTTAGATTTGTCTATATTCCTGCATAAATATGACTTAAATCATCCTAAAAGTAGATAAAGAGAACCCAGTTAAACAAATGAGACAAAAATATTATACCTGGTCATTTATTTATTGAGGAAAATGATCCAATATGACACATTTGTGAGGCAAAAGTATGTGAACCTTTGCTTTCAGTATCTGGTGTGACCATCCTGTACAGCAATAATTGCATCTAAACGTTTCCGGAAACTGTTCTTTAATCATTTTTTGGTAGAACAACTTGTGTGCTTAGGGTCGTTGTCTTGCTGCATGACCCACCTTGATATATTTCCACAAACATGTGTTGTAAAGAGCAGACGTTGATAGATCACTGTTCCTTAAATTAAACAGGGTGCCCACTCACACCTGATTGTCATCTCATTGATTGAACACACCTGACTCTCCCGGTCATGCTGTTTGCCATCAACAGCCGGGGCCCAAGAGAGCAAAATTTGGCAGTGTTCTGTCTGGGCGGGTAGATGGCGCTCTCTCTCTTTATCACTCACACATTACAATGTCCGCTGGCTCTGACATCTACTGATTGGTCCATCCGGAGCTGGGAATCCTGCGCTTTCCTCCGAGCGTGTTGGCTCCCCAGTGACGGTGTATCAGCGATAGTTCAAAAAGAGGTGGTGGCTACATCACACGCAACGGAGGAGGCTTGTGCTTGTCTTCACCCTCCTAGAGTCAGGGACAGTGCAACGTGATGGGGAGAGCCCCCTAGTGGATGGGATGGGTTAATTGGCTACTCCTACATTGGGGAAGGGAGAAAATTGGCAAAAAATTATATAAAAAAAGAAAAGAAAACACCTGACTCTAATTTCACCTTCAAATTAACTGCTAATCCTAGAGGTTCACATACTTTTGCCTCTCACAGATATGTCATATTGGATCATTTTCCTCAATAAATAAATGAGCAAGTATAATATTTTTGTCTCGTTTGTTGAACTGGGTTCTCTTTATCTACTTTTAGGACTTTGTTAGATGTATTCACTGGAGCCCCTCCAGTGTGGAGCCAATTGAAACAACAGCCAATTCTCTATTCTGTGTGAAGTGTTAGACAGAGACTGTGAGGAGAGGCCGGGCACTGCGTGATGAAACACAGGAGGTGAGCTGCAGTGGAGCCCTGGCATTACTGGAGCACCTCTTCTGAGCTCTCAGTCCATTCACTCCACAGCTTTCATCTGAGCCACACATCTATTTAGAGCCATTTGGAGTCAGTATTGCTATTGATAATGGAATACTGTCAGTGGCTGAGCAGAGGCTGTTAAGTCATTGGAGTGACATTAATTATAGCAGGTATATTCAAATGATGCTGGTTCCTAATTGTACTGTCTTAGGTGGCCCTGACCATTTAACAGGGTGAAAGGAGTGATGTGGATCTTTTTCCAGTACCAGAAGGATAGTATGGAGACAACAAAGTTATTAATCAAATCTGCTTTATTTGATTATGTGATGTTGACCAGGTCTGTAGCTCTGATGTTCACTGCCCTTCACTGTCTAAAGATCACAGCTTGTCAGATGTTCCTATCAACTCTTAACGGGGGCAGTCATGGCCTAGTGGTAAGGATCTGGTCTTGTGAGCAGAAGGTCGCTGGTCCCCAGACAGGACATGACTGAAGTGTCCTTGAGCAAGGCACCTAACCCCCTAACTGCTCCCCGGGCGCTGGTGGATAAGGGCTGCCCACCGCTTCAGGCACAAATTCTCACAGTCTAGTGTGTTCACTAGTGTGTGTGTGTGTGTGTGTGTGTGTTTCACTGCACGAATGGTTTAAATGCGGAGGTCAAATTCCGTTGTGTGAAAAATCAGTCTGTAATTAGGGTCTTGCGTGTGTCGTCATAGCCTTGTTGTCGGCCATTTTGGAGGCTTTCCTAGAATAGAATTAGAATAGAATTAAGTGTTCTATTTTAGGATGTACGAATAGAAAGGACCTCGATAAACACCTAGAATACTACAGCCTACCGTCTATAATTAGAAGTAGGGCTGCCATGATTAGTCGACTAGTCACGATTATGTCGACTATTAAAATTGTCGACGACTAATTTAATAGTCGATGCGTCGTTTTTGTTTTTACTTTCTTTTTCTCTCCAAACTGCTGCGTTTTTCTCACCTTTTACTGCTGCGTCTGCCTTTCTGTCCTTGACGCACATGCGCAGTAGTGGTAACCGGGGTAGGCCGTAGATGACATCACAGGACGTTATACAGACAGGCTCATCATGGCTACCCAGCAACGGAGCTCAAAAGAGTGGGATCATTTTAATAAAACGAAAGAGAAACGTGCCTTCCACGGCAGCACAACTGCGATGCACGAGCACCTGAAAAGGAAGCCTGTTGTGGCTGATTGTGACAATGATGAAGAGGGACCGTCATCTCGGTAAGCTAAATTGCTAGTTAGCTGCTAAAATGAACGTAAACAGAGAGTTAACTTGCTGCTTACTCATATTGATAGCTGTAAAAGTTAACATTAGTGATGACGATTTGATTCATTAGCCTTAGCACACATTCATGTGTTTTCTGTAACGTTATAACAGTCATGTGTTTGACTAGCAATGCTAATGTTTTCTAACGTTACGTTTCAGTGCTACGTTTACACTTTATGCTAAATAGTTAAATAATTGTTGCAACAAGCTGCATATTTAATTAAAGGTTTAATGTACTATGATCTTAATTGTTTTTATTTTTAGTTAGCATATAGCTGAAATCTAATGATGGTTATATAATAACAGCTGCATTCTAGTGCAATAAGCTGTATGTTTTATGTTCAATTAACGTATGATCTGATTAATCGACTAATCATAAAAAACAACTGGTGATTAGTCGACTATAAAAATAATCGTTTGTGGCAGCCCTAATTAGAAACCAAGGTCAAGATAGTAAGAAAATAAGCGAGGAACGTAGAAGAAAATGTCTGGCAAACATGGATTTATATTATATATTATATTATATGTCACCCCAGGCAATAAATCAATGTTAGATGACCAATTGTTTATTTGGTAGGTGTCTGTGCCCGTGAATCAACTTGTCATCGTATCGATTTCTCTCTATTCCCGTTAGATTTTCACAATAATTCTCTAATGTAGGATTGTTAAATTAGTAATTTTCCGATTTTAATTTTTGTGGGTTATAGCTACTGTGTTACGTGATATTATCGGGTGCCTCCAATATGGCGGACAATCGATTTCCGGCCAATCATGCAAGACCTCAATTATAGAACTACAAAGTGCTCAGATGTGTGTAGATACAAGAAGATGGTTTAAATGTTTTTTAATGTTACGGGTGATTGGTGTAAAGGTTTTTTTTTGGGTAAAGCCTGATTTTCATTGGTGATTTATCATTAGCACTTCAGTATAAGACTAGACTTGCTGCATGTCTTGAAAACCAGCTCATGTTTTTTAAGAAAAAGTTTTAATGCTGATCAATACGACTCATAGCTAATGAAAATCAGAAATCCACAATCTCAAATTATTTGAATATTTTTTAAAAAGTAATAATTTTTCTCTTAAAACGATCACTAATATCACTGGAGATAAACATTGAGGATGTACAGTGATGCCTGTCATGGTCAAACTTTAAACTTGCTTAGTTGGAAAGCCATTAACTGTCCATGTTAGTGTCCCCAACCCATGAGTGTACCTTGTTTAAGGACCATGGTATCCCTCTTCTTAGTTGGCCAACAAACTCGCCTGACCTTAACCTGATAGAAAATCTATGGACTATTGTGAAGAGGAAGATGTGATACACCAGACCCAACATTTCAGAAGAGCTGAAGGCCACTATCAGAGCAACCTGGGCTCTCATAACACCTGAGCAGTGCCACAGACTGATAGACTCCATGCCACGCCGCACTGCTGCAGTAATCCAAGCCAAAGGAGCCCCAAATAAATCCTGAGTGCTGTACATGCTCATACTTTTCATCTTCATACTTTTCAGTTGGCCAACATTTCTAAAAATCTTTTTTTTTTGTATTGGTCTAAAGTAATATTAAAATTTTCTGAGATACTGAATTTGGGATTTTCATTAGTTGTCAGTTATAATCATTAAAATTAAAAGAAATAAACATTTGAAATACATCAGTCTGTGTGTAATGAATGAATATAATACACACATTTCACTTTTTGAATGGACTTACTGACATAAATCAACTTTTTTATGATATTCTAATTTTATGACCAGCACCTGTATAATATAAAAAGGACCTGTTTTCTTCCAAATTGTGTTTCACACAAAAATACCCCACAAGGTTTACCTCCAAGCTGTTGAGCGTGCTGCCAAGCAGATGTGGCTTGTCTGTGTGATCATTTGTCATCACTTTTGTTTGGGTCGTGCTGATGTTAGTGTGATTCCTCAGGAACAGAGATATGCCACTGTTTCCACACTGAAAACATTAAACCTCTCATCACTCTTGTGTGGAGGAAATGCTGCTGCTGTGTTTGAGTGATAACGTCTCTGAGTGTTGCATCTCGGTTCTCGGCTGGTTCTAGAGCATGTGCAGGTGTGTATATCTGTCTCTCACTGAGCCTTAATCACCTGTGCAGACCAGTGTGGGGACTGACTCATCTGCTGCTGATTTTGTTGTTTCTGCCACAGAAATCAGCTCTTTTTTTAACAGCACAGGAGCAGCTCCCCTCAACACCAGCGTTGTGTAACAGTGTCTTAGAGGATAATGAGGACCCAGCTGAGCTATAATCCTGACACCTGTGCTTCCCCATTTGTTTCAGCCAAGCAGCATGTGTGAAAATAGATCCAGTATTCAGATGAGCCGCATTTAATGGGGAAAAAGGCCAAAATAGTCAGTCAGATTATTGCTGCACCTTTAAGTCTGGAGCTGGTGCTTTGGTAGGAATAAAATAAAGCACATCACATCTGTGTAACTAAACAGTGCATGACTGTATGATCACTGATGATAATCAATAGTCACACTATTTTATTCCTCTATTTTCCTATTATTATTATTATTATTATTATTATTATTATTATTATTATTATTATTATTATTATTATTATTATCACAGATTTTTATTGTATATCTTGTCTTGCAGTTTTCAAGATCAGCAGCAATGGCTTGGCAACACCTTAGCAACCATTGCAACCATCTGGGATGAATGTTATGAACAATATGAAGTGGGCGGAGTCAGCAACAAGACAAAATTGAGTGAAGTTTAACTTTATGTAAATTAGGAGTGAAGCAATTACCAGTGCTGCTAGCAACAGTCTAGCAACCACCTAGCTACACCCAGCAACCACTAAGTAACATCATGGCAACCATCTGAAATACCACAGTAATCACCTCATCACAATGTGCTAAAATTCAGCTCTCTTTATTATAGCCCTTAATTGGATTGCTGTACCTTACGCTTAATCAGCGTTAAAAAATCAGATTGTTATGACCGCTTTAATAATAATAATAATAATAATAATAATAATAATAATAATAATAAAAATAAATAAATAAATAAATAATATACGATAACTGCAGAAATAATAATAATAATAATAATAATAATAATAATAATAATATAAGATTACTGCAGAAATAATAATAATAATAATAATAATAATAATAATAATAATAATATAAGATAACTGCAGAAATAATAATAATAATAATAATAATAATAATAATATAAGATAATTGCAGAAATAATAAATAATATTATGATAATTATGATAACATTATTAACTGCATGTACAGTATATGGACTCAATAATGATTGGTTTGTTATCCTTTGCTATCTATTGTAATAGAGATGAAGCACATATGACGAGGCTTGATTTCCATTGGTAAATGCTTCACTCCTAATTTACATAAAGTTAAACTTCACTCAACTTTCACTTCTCACAGACTCCGCCCACTTCATATTGGTAACATCTGTGCTGCCCACTGTCATCACAGATCACCAGTTCTGATTGAAATTGTTGCATCATGTGACATGCCAGTGAGACCGCATATTCGGGGATAAAGAGAGGCTGGACTTGTAGTCATGTAGACATGAATGGAAACCACGCAAATGTTATAAGTGGACCTATTAACTGGAAAAATTAAGAACAAGTAAAATGTAGCTTATGTGCCTTTAATAATATAGATTGAAGTCATTTTACAAAGTGAAGTGATCTTGTTCCAAAGCTAGTTTTAAGAAGTCACTTTTCTTGCTGCAGCCAAAGAGATTTCAGTTCAGATATTCTCTCCAAGCCCACATTTAATGGTGATCTGTCTCTTAGTGTGAACTCTTGTGAAAATGACTCTGACACCCATCTCTCCTATCAAGTCTTTTCAGAAACGGGCTGGATTCATTAGGAGTTGGTAGTGCTGCTGATAGTCCTGTATTAGACTGTCAATGAGTTTTTACAGTAGCACCAGCAATACTGATGTGACAAAGTGTGCGTCCTGAATTGTGTTGCAGTATGTCAGGCTATTTAGAAGTTCTCAGCAACAACAGGATGCACATGGATTACAGGTTAGCATGAGTTTCAGCTATGAGTTGCTAAGCATGATGTCATGATATTTGAGGTGGTGCTGCTCGAATCACAGCTTTAGCATCATCACCTTTTTACTCATTTTAAAAATGTGAATAAACAGTGATACATTTAGCCATAAGTCACATGATGAGTAATAAGTCTGGACCATCTGATCAGGTCTAATCACTTGTTTGACGTGTTTGTTTACTCAAATTTAAGATGGATGTCATCAGGGTAGGAGGTCCTTTTATAGGTAGGTAGGTAAGTACGTAAGTAGTTTGCCAGGTCATTTTGACCTTGACCTTGTTTTCTTGTTTCCTGCTCCGTTGCATGTGATGCGTCCACTGCCTCTTTTCAAACTACCGCTGATACACCGTCACTATGGAGCCAACGTGCTCGGAGGAAAGAGCAGGATTCCCAGCTCTGAATCAGTAGACGCCTTAGCCAGCGGACATTGTAATGTGAAAATGATGGAGAGAGAGTGCCATCTACCTGCCCAGAGAGAGCACTGCCAATTTTTGCTCTCTCGGGCCCCGGCTGTTGATGGCAAACGGCATGACCGGGATTCAAACTCGCGGTCCTCTGGTCATAGTATCAGCGTCTTAGCCTGCTGAGCCACTTGGGGCCCCTTTCATCATTTTTAACCATTCTTTGCCTGCTCATCTTTGCTCTCCTTTGCCTTGTGCTGGTTTGACCTAGGACTGTGTTTTGGATTATGTGTTTGAATTCTCCTCTTCAGTAAAGCATCCCGCCAATTTACAGCCTCTTGTCATCACCACACACATCCTTACAGATGTAAAATATATATATATGTGCAGGAAAATTCTCTACACATGACTGAATGAGTTACCATCATCACCAACTTGACTGACTGTTTGAGTTTTTCATTGCCTGTGGCATTGTTAGAGTATAAACATATTCATGTCAAATTTAAACATTTATTTCCACTAAGTCCCACTGTCAGACAACCATAACATAAATGCTGCTAATCTTTCTAAGACAGTATTATTATTCTGGGGACACGCAAAACGGATTAGCGATATGTGGTTATTTTCTAGAGGAAACAAAGAAGCAGCTGTATCTGATATAACCTGCTGTTGACGATTATGCCTCTTCTGCTTAGGGCAGTGCACCACCTGAGCTACCTTTGTGTGTGTGTGTGTCTTTGTGGTTTCTTTCACAGGCAGGGTCCAGTGAAGCCTGAGGTTCTGTCGATTCAGTGGTCAGGAAGGCGATCCAATCGAAGACTTCAAAGGAATAACAGCTTGTCTCCAAACAACCCACTTCTCAGCCTTGTCAATTCAGGTGTTTATTCTTAGCTCGGGAGCTCCAGAGGAAATGGCGCTCGCCTACACTGCTTTAGTCCTCATGTGGGGAGGGTCTGCGGGGAGGTAATCTGTAGCTGAGATTTTTTCCTCGAAATTGTAGTATTGATTTGCTGGAGGCAACTTTTCAATAGCTTATTAAGTAGATAGTGACAGATTTGATTACAGCTTTTTGGAAAACAATTAAGTTTTTAAATTACACCACAATCCAGTAAACACACTGGAAACATAAATGTACAGTGTATGGAAATGAAATACAGTCAAATGTTATTTTATAACTTTTTTAATAACATAACTTTAGTTAGTTCAAAATTATTATTATTATTATTATTATTATTATTATTATTATTATTATTATTATTATTATTACTACTACTACTACTACTACTACTATTATTATTATTATTATTATTATTATTAATATTAGCACTATTACTAATTATTATTATTATTATTATTATTACTACTACTACTACTATTATTATTATTATTATTATTATTATTATTATTATTATTAATATTAGCACTATTACAAATTATTATTATTATTATTATTATTATTATTATTATTATTATTATTATTGCTGTTGTTGTTGTCAAAAAATGTAATTATATATTTCATTGTTATCAGTATTAGTTATAATAAAGTGTTAATTACCAGAAAATATTATCAATTATTAAATTTTACATGAGTCCATCCATAGTTGTAGTAGTAGGTGTAGTAGTAGTACTATAATAATAATAATAATAATAATAATAATAATTATTATTATTATTATTATTATTTGTATGAAATTAAGTCATAATTTCTGCCTCATTTCAAAATCAGTTCAGCACTGGATTGTAGCTTAATTTTTTGTTCTTGCCAATTTTTCTCCTCTGAATGTAGTAGTAGCCAATTAACCCATCCCATCTGCTAGGATCTTTCCCCATCACTTTGCAATGTCCCTGACTCTAGGAGGGTGAAGACAAGCACAAGCCTCCTCCGATGCGTGTGATGTAGCCACCGCCTCTTTTTGAGCTGCAGTTGATGCACCATCGCTGTGGAGCCAACGCTTTCGGAGAAAGCATAGGATGGACCAATCAGTACACGCCTGAGCCAGTGGACATTGTGTTTTAGTCGTGATGGCCCATTTTTGCTCTTTTGTCAATGGCAAACAGCATGACCGGGATTCGAACTCGCGATCCTTTGTTCATAGTAGACCGCTGAGCCACTCGGGTCCTTGTAGTTTAATTTCACACAAATCAATACAGTTACATTTGATCAGCGGAGCCAAAACTTTCACACACTACTATATATTATAGATGTTATTTACTACAGAGATTGCATGTTACAGCAACACAGTATCTCTGTAGTGCATGATTCATCACTCCAAATGCACTCAATAGAGCAAGCTGTGGTTCACGTCTTTGAATCTAGTCAGTGAGTCATTTAATGCACTATTGTGACTCGTCATTTGCTAGAGTTTCTATCAAGGGCTGTGCTTTGCTTCCAGCTAATGCGTGGTCATCCTGAGAGAGAAAGGAAAGCTTTAGATGGCTCTGAATTCTACTCACTTGTGCAGCGACCCTGAAAATCTTATACACTGACAGACCCCAACACCATTCCATTTGATATAAGCACATTCATTTGCTAGAGGAGAGAGATTTCTGCACTGAAACAAGGTCATACTGTGTGTGCTGTAAAGACTGAAAAGCTTTCTTCTGCAGGATTGTATGAGGAGGACAACCAGTGGATTACGCAGGTCAACAGACTGCAGAAGCTAATTGACCGCCTTGAGAAGAAGGTAATGGTTCACCCTGACTTGTCTGGTTGTATTGTGTTTTGTTGTATTCAGGGATTTTATCAAATACATGGCAAAAGAAGAAGGAAGAGTTCAGTCTTTCAACACAGTGCTACAAATATACCTCCAGTCATGGGAATTATGATTAAGGAACCAGCCTTGTGATTGAGCGGTCACCTGTTTAATCCCCTGAACTGACAGGACCCGAGTGAAATGCCCTTGAGGCACCAATGCACTTAACCCCCAACTGCTCCCAGGGTGCCTTGAGCAAGACACCTAACTCCCAACTGCTCCCAGGGTGCCTTGAGAAAGGTGCATAACCCGCAACTGCTTTAAAAGTGCCTTCTGCAAGACACCTAACCCTCAACTGCCCCCAGGGTGCCTTGAGCAAGGCTAACCCTCAACTGCTCCCAGGGTGCCTTGAGCAAGGCTAACCCTCAACTGCTCCCAGGGTGCCTTGAGCAAGGCTAACCCTTAACTGCTCCCAGGGTGCCTTCAGCAAGTTAGATAAAGATTTAGTTTATTTTACAAATAAAAATCATATTTCACATGAACTGAAATGTCAGCACAGAATCACATAAACAGAAACCAAAGCCAACTATCTAGTGAACATGAGACTTAACAGTGTTAAGGTTCCGATTAGGACCACTGCTAGAGTTAAGAGTGAGGGTTAGGTTAAGGTCTTGGGTTAATCTCAAAATTAATAGAATTTGTAATTCAGAGCTTGAGTACTAACTTACTAAGATGTCGCTATTTTATTTATTTTTATTTTTTATTTTATTTATCTTATTTTACTTTATTTTATAATGTAAATATTTAGGTATTTTAATTTTTTTTTACATTTTTAGTCATCTTAATTTTTTCTATTTCATATTTATCTTATTTTATCATATTTATCTTACTTTATTCTCTACTAGAAACTATATTTTGTTCTCAAATAACATGTTTCCAAAAATAGTGCTTCAATAGGAGTAAGTTTTTTTGGGTCAGTGAGTTTTTGGAGGGAAAATCTCCAGTCAGAATGTACAACCTCTACAACTAATTTACAACTATTAACAGTGCTTACGACATTAATAAATAGCTAAGTAATGCCTCAATTAATGACTCATTACTGACAAAAAGCAGCTGATAAATACTAACAGCATCTGAGATAGCATGAACTAAACTCTAATGAAGCATTTATTAATGATACTTGTGTGAAAAAAGTCTTCATTTATTAGCCAATAAGAGCCTTATTTAATAAAGTCTAGTGTTTGTACTCTGAGGTCTAAATATTAATGAAGCTATTGACTGAAATGTCTTGTAAAGATGGTAGATTGTTCAATAGATCATTCCCAACACTTTGTACTGCTTAATATGGTCATTAGCCCTGTTGGGAAAGGATTAGTTTATCAGAGGGGCGTCTGTAATGAAACATTGTACACGTCTCCTCAGTAATGAAACTCCTGCATTAAATGACTGTAGGACTGAGATTCTGGAGGGCTGTGTTTTATTAACCTGGTTGTATCACATGATCACATTATAATTTATTCACTTATACACTTACTATTTACTTCTCATTATTATTCTTAAGGCTTGTGTCTATTGCATTAGATGATCAATTTGAATATAAATGATTTACAGTCTATCAGTTTAACAGTACCGTGGTAACCCTACTTACGAGCATCCCTACTAATGAGTATTCCAGGTAACGAGTCGAGATCTTGGAATATTTTTGTTCCAGGTAACGAGTAAAATTACAAGTAACGAGTAGCGTAAATTTGTTCAAGAATGCCAACCGCTGGGGAAGCTGCAGTCGTAGCATCCCCTAGATGCTAGCGTAGAACAAGAGGTCAGTCATTACCTTTGACCGCTGTCCAGTGAAAGTGAAAGTGCTAGTGAAAGCGACGCTAAGACAGCAAAAGGTAGTGAACAAGAAAGT
>BRDA01014445.1:0-16543 GCA_036984385.1 Crenuchus spilurus | reverse complement strand
GTATATAAACCTTGCTGAGTAAACTGTTTTAAAAGTTGTAATTTGAGGCTTAATCATACGTGCAGTTTACAAAGTCTGATATTTATATAATTAGTTTGATATTTATATAATTAGTCTGATATATAATTAGTCTGATATTTATATCATTAGTCTAATATTTATATAATTAGTCTGACATTTATATACAGGTAGTCCCCGGGTTACGTCGTCCCCGAGTTACGATGTTTCATGGTTACGACATATCTCCGATTTACTGTATAAAGCCTTTTTTCATGTTTGGTGTGCGCGGCGGAAGAATACACAGTTACGCGGCTGTTTCCTTTCATTATTAAACGTATTTTATATGTGTTTTTTGATAATTACTGTGTTAGAATAGGTGTTAGGATAGGATAAGTGCTTACAGTATGTTATTTATGTACAGTATTTACGTATGTTCCGACTTACACGAAATTCGGTTTACAACGTGAACGTAGGAACGGATCAACGTCGTAACCCGGGGACTACTTGTAATTATATACAGTTATGACATGTTCAGCATTGTAGATAACTATTATATGTTAGATATTGTGTGACTTATTGTACAGCTTATGTTGTCCTGTTGTGTCAAAAGACTGTTATTGTTGTGTTAACTGACTTACCTTCATGTTGGGCTGCTCAGTTAAAATGTAGTTTGTGATGACTCCTAAGTTTACTGGCTGATGTTGGCTTATAACACTCTATGGAGCAAAACGGGTAATGATATTTGTCGCAGCATGTGTAACATTGCTCATATATCGGCAACGATCTTCCTTCTTGTATGGAAATATGCATTGCAGCACATATAACCGTTGCAAACCTTTAACATTTGCAGTTTACCTGTGTTTACCGCGTATGCGCTGCCACTGGTGTGAAACTGTTAGTGTAAATCTGTGGCTCTGCAGTCAGACTATTCTCTGTAAGGCCCGCGCTGTTAGGGCAGCCTGTAGTCACGTGACTACATGCTGCCCTACAAACAGCTTGGAGCGCAGCGTCTTAAAGGGATATGAACATAGTTACCAAAAAAGGCAAAATGACTTTTCTTTTCATTTTTTAAGATACCGAAAATACAGACATGGGCAAAATGACGTCGGTTATCGTCATAAATTTCGGTATCTGTAAATTTTTGGTTTATCGCCCAGCCCTACCCCACAGGTTTTCTATTGGGTTGAGTTCTGGGGACTGAGATGGCCATGAGAGGAGCTTGATTCTGTGCCTTGTGAACCATTTTTTAGTAGATTTGGCCACATGTTTAGGGTCATTATCTTGCTGAAAGACCAAGTGATTACACATCTTCAGCTTTCGGGCAGAGGCCACCAGATTCTGATTCAAAATGTCCTGATATTTCAAAGAGTTCACGATCCCATGTATCCTTACAAGGTTCCCAGGTCCTTTGGAGGATAAACAGCCCCACAGCATCACCAATCCTCCCCCATACTTAACAGTGGACATGGGATGTTTTTCTGCATGCTCATCCTTGGTGTTATGCCAAAAAGCTCTATCTTGGTCTCATCTGACCAAAGCATAGAGTCCCAGTTAAAATCCCAGTACCACTTGGCAAACTCCACCAGTTTACGCTTATGAGTATAACTCAGAAAAGGCTTTCTCTGTGCATGCCTCCCAAACAGCTTGTTGGTATGTAGATTGGGCCTGATGGTTGTTTGGGAGACCTTGTAACCCCAAGATGCAACCATTTGATTCAATTCTCTTACAGTAAGCTTTGGAAAACTTCTCTCATCATCCTTCTCACTGTGCGTGGTGGCAAGATACACTTGCGTCCTCTTCCAGGTTTTTTGTCACAGTTCCAGATGTTTTGAACTTTTTGATGACTGCTCTGATGGTAGATAAGGGCATCTGCAGGTGAGTGGCTATTTTCTTGTAGCCATTGCCTGATTTATGAAGGTTCACACACATCTGACTTACTTGAATAGTGTGTTCTCTTGTCTTTCCCATGTTTAAGAGAAATAGGCCTCAGTGTAATGCCATATTTATATCCCAGGGAAACAGGAAGTGATGAGTTACTAATTAACACTAGAATTCCCAAACTGTTGAAAATTTTCATTGTCTCTCTCCCCCGCGCTGGAATGCTGGAGCCATTAACACTAGGGATGCACCGATACCGATACCAGCATCGGGTATCTGTCCGACACCATGTGCGTGTACTTGTACTCGTATTCATAAAAGTGCTCCGATACTACAGGATCCAATACCAGAGTGATGGAAGCTTCGTTTCCTTCTAACAGACAGTATTAGTTTGCGCCACAAAATAAATAAATAAATAAATTTAAATAAAATTAAAAAATAAAATTAAAAAAAGATGATGACAACTATGTACGGTAGCCGAGCTGAACAAGCCACTTAACAGCAGCGTGACTTTAACCAGCCCGGTAGTAGAGAAGGAGCAACTATGTCAGCGGTGTGGAGGTATTTCCAGGTGAATGAAGGTGACAAAAGCAGTGTTAATTTCGTTAACAATAATTATGACGAAAAATATTCGTTGACGACCATTTTTTCACAATGAAAACGAGATGAAAATTAAATAAAAACTAATATTTTAAAACGAAAACTATGACTAAAAGTATTAGAATTTTCGTTGACGAATAAAAACGAAACGAAAATGTCACAGAATGACTAAAATAATGTTTTTGTCCAGTAATCCGCTTTTTAAAATAAACCTGCCGCACGTCTGACTTTCTCAAAGCACGCTAAGCTCCACAGTCAGTCAGTCAGTCAACAACACAATGTGCTGACGTCACAGCCACAGCTTCGACAGAAAAGAAGAAGCGATTTATGGAGTAATTTCACTTTCGCTGCCATACAAAACAAAACAGAGCAAAGTTTGTGGATGTAAAATAACTGGGAAAAGCACTACTAACCCCAAGAGGTCCTCAGTTCTCACCACCACGAGCTTTACAAAAAGGTAAGCTAACGTAATGTAGCTAGCTAGTTCGCTAACAGTGATGATTATGTATATCTGATATGTTTCATGTTTCATTTTTGAATGTTTCAGTGTATAAAGGAGAAATGTGCAATCCGTTATCATTATTTTAGGTGTTTAGATTAAATAGATCACAAACATATCTAACTGGAGCCATAAGACACACATACAGGCTCAGTTTCATTTTAAATGTAAGTATTGATATTTATTAGTACTCTTATTGGTACTTGGTATCGACAAGTACTTAAATGTAAGTACTTGTACTCGTACTCGGTTTGAAAAAATGTGGTATCGGTGCATCCCTAATTAACACCCTTTGTGTGCTGCTCTGCTGCGCTTGTCATGCAAATCAGCGCGTCGTCGCACATTCAGTCTGACAGAGACTCCCCCTCAGTTCTAAGTCCTCTTTCCACAAAGGAAAAAAATATTTATATAAAATAATAGAGCACGAATCATGCTACAGGCTTGCATGTGCATATTCACACTCACACGCACGCATGCACGCACGCGCACACACACACACACACACACACACACACAGACACACACACACACACACACACACACACACACACACACAAGCCAAGCCGAGTTTTTTTTTTCACTTGAGTTGAAGGTTGCTTTTTTTCTAATTTTTTTCTGAGTGAGATTATGCTTCTGCAATAAAAACAATTTATTTTAAGGCTTTTAACACATTTTAACTAGGGGTGCCAATAATTACGGAGGGTGCTGTATATAAGAGCTTTTAAACTTTTTTCTTACAAATATGTCTGAAAACAATATTTAAATTTCACCAGCAATGCTGTAATACTGCATCTGTATTTCCATTGTGATGAAAATTTGTCTGGAGGTAAAAGTTTTCTCAGCGTCTATAATATAGTATATAGTATAAAACATACTAATGTGCAGCCCACTGTGCCTAAGAATGTTATATACATGATCAGTGGATGCGAGTTCAAACTTCATATAGAAACTATTTATGTTAAACACAATGATACAGCTAATGTTATCTAATATGACAATTTCTGATTTTTCTCATTTTTACAGTGGAGGAAATAATTATTTGATCACTTGCTGATTTTGTAAGTTTGCCCACTGACAAAGACATGAACAGTCTATAATTTTAACGGTAGGTTTATTTTAACAGTGAGAGATCCAGAAAATTACATTGTATAAAATATATACATTTATTTGCATTTTGCAGAGAGAAATACATATTTGACTATTCATTTTTGTGCATTTTAGTGAAGTCCACAATTGAGGAGATTTAGCAAAGTGTTTTGTTATAATAAAAATGATTATGAAGTCAATAGTCTTCCAAAATGGCTCCAAAGTGGATTTGTTTTTTTTAGATGAGATTAAAAAAAATGTATTTACAAATTTGGAAAGCATGCCAACTGTGTAAAGATTTCCACAAGGATAATTTTATAAGAATACGTCCAGTAAATTATCCAGCTATGGACTTTTACTTTGGAAAACAAACTAACTTCGCCAAGACACGGGTCTCGGTCCTTTACAGGACTTTGTCCAGTCAGGGGACTGTCTGTGGGACTGCAGCTGTACTCTTATACCGCCGAAATATGAGCCAAAGTCAAGTTTATCTGTAAGGTTTAGCGTTAACTGAGAAAGACGAACTGAAAGTAAGTTTAGACTGACTTTTAGACCACTTTTAGGCCTCTGTATCTCGTATAAAGCTTTTGACTTCAGTACAGGGGATAAACACGTCACTTTACGACCCTTATAGTCACTTTAACCGTGTGTTTATAAGCGTATAAATAGAATAATGTCAGTACACAGTAAAGCTGTGTGAGAGTATTTTTATCGAAACTTAACAATAACACAGCCCCGCCATTTATGTAAGCAATACTGAGAATCCGGGTTAAAGTTCACCAAATAAACATCGGCCTGAACACTCACCAAGACTGAACATAAGCACACAATTCCAAAGCCCAGTTGCCCCTGAGACTCGCCATCCTGGACTCAAATCCATACCAAACGTCGCTCCGGACATTCGGGTGTGGGAATTTCCTGAGTAAACCTGCGTTTCACATGCGCATGCGCGTACCTGTCAGACAGGTGTTTCCATCGGGGAAATGGACGGAGTCACATGACTGCTCATTGTTCAACAGTCTAAGAAACATTATAGACACCAGTTTTAGATATAACAGGTTCTACAGGAAACATGTTACTACTGCATTTCACAAAATATCATTTACATTTTTATAATTTAAAATAATGATAAATAAATAAATACAAACAATTAAAAATGACTTTTCCAGAAGCTTCTGTGAAAAAAAAATCATAAAAAGATTATATGTTTCTGTTGGTTTTGTAATGGTGTCTAAATGGTATTTACTAGTGGTTTGCCATCAAAATGTAAAGTGCGGCTGTATCCACATTCCATATAATGGTTTTCTAATGGGACGTTCTACAGTAAGTGGTTTCTATTGGTAACCATTAACTGAAAGTCCCATTAATTTCCTAATGGTTTGTATTTTTTTAGCAGGGTGCTTTTTAAAACTTTTCTTCTGGTGCTACATTGTCACATGATACAGACTGTCAAAATAATATAAATGTCCACTTAAAGGTCCATTGTGGTCTTTAAGGTCCAGGGTATTTTAAAGGTCTCATATAGGTATGATTACCATATATATATATATATATATATATTTTTTTTTTTTTTTTTTTTTTTTTTTTTTTTTTTGTGTGTGTTAATATACACTCACACATACATGCACACACAAATGTATGAATATGCTCTCACTTGCAGGCACAATGAGGTACAGTTGACAAAAAACAGCAAGTCAATATTGAAGTGCTTCCATGTATTCTGTTTCTCTATCAATTTAAGTTCAAATTAAGGTTGGAATTCATGACAAATATTAACATTTGTATTCCCAAAGCTTTGGTACTAAGGAACAATTAGTAATAATTCATGTTTGCTTATGAAATATATTTTGTTCTCTCCCTGTCTCCCTCTGTATCTCTGTATCTCTGTATCTCTCTCTCTCTCTCTCTCTCTCTCTCTCTCTGTGTGTGTGTGTGTGTGTGTGTGTGTGTGTAACTGGAATCCATTGAAGTGGCGGTCCGTTGCCATGGTAACCAGGATGACTTTGTGTGATTGCCTGTTCTCACAGAAAGAAAAAGGAGGGAGGGATGGAGGGTAAAAAGACGAGAAGAAGAGGGGACAGTCTTCTTCTGGAGGAAAATGAACACTGCTCTCGTGAACAAAGTGGCCTTTGAAACAGAGTAAACTGGCCACAGACCTCCACACTTCAGACACCAGCAACATGTTCAGTTCAAACTGATGAAATACAGACACATTTTGGTACTAAATCATAAAAGACTTGTTGATCTAGCAAGTTTGTCTACACTCTTGTGTCCAAAAGTTTGTGGATGCTACTTCTTTTTTAAATTTTTTATTTTTTATTAATTTTTTAATTTATTATTATTTTTTTTTTCCAATTATTTATGTGGATGCTACTTCTAATAAATGTATTCAGCTACTTGAAGTTGACACAGATGTACAAATGCAAACACAGCTTTTCTAGTAACTGTAGATAAGTACTGCCAATAAAACATGACTAAACATGAACCTCCAGGCACCAGGTCTAATGCCAGGTGTGGACTAGAGGCGTACAAAGTCCCCCAACATTGGGCTGGGAATCAGTGAAACTGTTCTCTGCTCCATCCAGTACTTTTGGGATTAGCTGGTGGAGTTGGGGATGAGATAGTGGTTATCATCCGACATCCTTAAAGGCACAGTATGTAATATTTTGGGTTATCTTGTAGCAGAATTTAAGATAATCACTAATAAAAATGATTAAAAACACATCTAATCATTATAAACTAAGAAGTCGTTTGATTATTTTACCTTAGAATAAGCAGTTTATATCTACATTGGTCGCGGGTCAAACACCGACTGAGGCCGCCATGTTGCATCGCCATGTTTCTACAGTAGTTTGAAAAGGACAAACAAGAGGCTAGCAAACTGAAACCGTTTGTGTTGTAATGACGAATTGGCCACTCAAATTCGATGGTGCTGTAGCTTTGTTTTACCATTGGGTGACATAAAACAGGAGAAGAAGAAATACACATATACCTCAATAAGAAGAAATACACGGAGGAGAAGCAAGAATAAAGTTTTTTTGGTTTATTTGTTAAGATGGCGGAACATTCTTATGCTCGTCAAGATTCTTATGCTTGCCTCAGAGCAGTGGCTGTTTACCAAAACACAGTTTGTACACCAACCTTCACTGATGTAGATTATTAAGCTGCCCCCTCTGGTTTTCCCAGACTGCTGGTTACAGTCCGCTTGGGAGAGCTGCCGGCCAGCGAGCTGGAAGGCCGAGTCCGGCATGCTCTGGTTCAGAAATGTTTCTGTGAGACAAATCACCGCGCAGTATCAAAGAGATGGAATTGGAGGATGATTAGCATTAGCCTGGCTAGCACGCCGCCCCGTTTACCCCTATTCTGCCCCCGGTCTTGTCTCCTCCTCCCGGCCTATGTTCCACTCCAGCAGGCCGGTGTCCGGAGAAGCCGTAATCTGCCCAGCTCAGCCTGAAAGTCCAAAGTTATCCAAAGTTGCTGCTTCTGTGGCTAAACTGTCTCTTATCTGAATGAGTTCGGTTCGGCTGTAACTCAGCCTCCTAGGGCGCTTGAATTCAGTATCAGAATGACATAAACCAACATAAAAACTACTAAAACTGGGTATGCTAGGAGCATGAGAAGAAACTGCGCAACTGCGCTCTGCCGTCTTGCCATGAAAAAAAAAGTTTAATGTGTTTACTTTACATGCAGAAAATATGTTTCGTCTGCATTGTAGCTATGATAATTTTACATATTACATTTCCTAAATTTCGAATTAAAATTAATCTTACCACTTGACATATCACTAGCTCTAAAGCTGCTATTAGACATCACATTCGGGAGTATCAAAAATTTGACACCTTACAGCCACTGTACAGTAGAGACTTCTTTGTGTTTGTAAGGGGGGGGCTGTGGAAATAGTTTTCAGTTGGTTGCAATATGGAAACTAAACCACTAGATGTCGCTGGAAACTACATACTGTGCCTTTAACGCTCTTGTGGCTGAATACAATCAAATCTTCACAGCAGTATTGTAAAATCTAGTGGAAATCCTTCTCTGCACAGTAGATACAGTTACTCCAACCACAGCATGTGTGGTTTGGATGTTGCATCTAAAAAAAAATGTCTTTCACTGTCATAGAAACATAGAAGCAGAATAACATTGCCCTCAGTAGATGGCATTTATAAAATCTTGCGCCATTTTCAGGTGTATTTTAGCAATGCAGACAGCGCTTTTCATTGGTTGCGACTGTGTGCTGCAACATGACAGACAGGCTGAGGAGATAAGCAGAGTTTCCTTTTCATTCATACATATTGCTCTGTCTCAGTCCAAACTTTAATTATTTTTTTGAGGTGGAGGGCGGGGCTGGGGCTTGTGCCACCCCTGAATAGGTGCAGCCCCGGCGGCTGCCTATATCACCAATATCATTAACTGCTACTGATCTTGGGTAAATAAAAATAATGTGAGTAGTCTTGTAAAAATAATGTGAGTAAAAATAATCTTAGTAATCTTACTAAGGCATGGAAAACAGATAGTTAAGTAAGTCTTGACTACACCTTAACTACAAAGTATCTCATTCACAAGCTTTACTAAGTCATGGTCAGTCCTTAACCCCTTCTCATGATTTAGTAAGTTGTGGCTACACCTTAACAATCTTGTTCCCTTGCATTAGTAAGTAAGTAAGTAATGGGATAAATATGGAGGTCAGATTCTACTGTGTGCAAAAACATTGGTCATGATTGAGCACTTTTAGTTTCAGAAGCAGCTTCTTATTTTGGCAGGTCAAGTCTATTTCAGTGATTAGTTATATTTTAAGTAAATTGAAAGTATTTTGAGCAGATATTTATTGACACATGAGCCAGCAAAGCCTTACGAGTATATAAAGAGCATACTTATTTCAAAACTGCCGAGTGCGGAGCAGCAAACAAATCACAGTGACAAATGGCTGCACACATGCACACTCAGCACTTCTGAGCTACTGAGCTTATCTGAGGTCACTGTTTCTGCTGGGTGTGCTGGTTCTGATCAGCATAAGGTTCAGAACAAAGCCAATCCACAAACAGCTGGTCTGACTTCATACCTTTTAAAGATCACAGCAACTCATGTAGCTACACCTCAGCAACTACCTGAGAGACCTTAGGAAGCCACATAGGTACACTTCAGCAACCACCTGAGAGACCACAGCAACCGTCTAGCAATACAGTAGCAATCAAAGTAATTAGAGTTGTAAGATGAACCTACATAATGTCCCTTCAGTGCTGTGCAGACTGAAATAAACAATTTTTGTGAATAAAAATCTAGAGGTTATTACACTTTTAGTGTAAAACACATTTTCTTATCATTTGAAAGGATATTTTACAATATTTTGTATTTTATGTAGTTTCTATATAAAAACACAACAATATGGGCAGAGTTTCAAAAGGTTAAAACATTTTACATCAGTAAATGGAAGTACTGATTCCTGTAATACCCTAACTTAACCCAGAGAGGGCAGCATCTTCCTAAAGAGGGATACCCTAATCCCAGCAAGTCTCATGTATGTTTGTTTCCTAATCCTGGTGATTGAATATTTAATTAAATTCGTTTTCATTTATGTGTCAGCAAAGCTTGTCCCAGAGCAGGCAATGGTATTTTTTTATATTCAAATACATTGAAAAACTGGTTAACTGGACATCCAAGGTCAAATGATGCATTATATTGATTTGCAGATGTGTAGTTAGCAAATATGCAGTATAAAACAATAGCAACCATCTATGTACAACCTAACAAACACTTCATTTACCTAAAGTGGTGTTCAGCAGTAAATTGTAAGAGTTTATGCTAATTTTCTAGACTCTACTGTCCAAGGAAGGCTACTAGATCTATTAGATTTTGGAGCATTACTGTGAAGATTTGATTCAACCACGAGCATTAGACAGGATGATGGATGATCACCACCCCCATCACAACTCATATAGTGTATAATCATCCTGAGACAGATGTTATTCTAATGTAGTGTTAATTAAGATAAGATGATTATTTAGACTTGTATCTTCTTGACTTGCTTAACTTGAATATGAGGAGAACAAAACTGAACCCCGGTCTGAACCCAATTCAAAGATCAAATGGGGGCCTCCAAGGCAGAGACCCCGAGGCACTGTCCCCAGCAGCCTGCACAGTAATCTATGCATGCTGTTGGTTTAATCTATGATTTTTAAAACAATTTTAAGTCTCACAGACAACAGAACAAACCAGATTTTTATGGTGTTAATATCAATTTATTATAAAATCCTGCAAAACACCCAAAATCAGCTTACTGTATAGTGTAGAATGAAATAACATGAATGTTAGCAGAACCAAAGGTCACTGGTTTGAACCTATACAGACAGGAAAATGAACAGTAATAAACATAAATTTTTAGCAACACACTTAACCCTCAACTACTCCCCGGGTGCCACAGAGGATGTGGTTTCCCCCTAGTTTGTTCATTAGCATGTGTGTGTTCACTATCAAGGAAGGATGATATATAGATATATCTAATATTTCTTCATTTTAATTTCCAGCTCTTGTTATAATCATTGTATATATTTATTTGCACCCTTAATTATGTATTGTTTACAATATATATCATATGAGTCCTGTACTACTGCTAGCTTATACTGATAAGGCACAAATATACCAACAAATACGCCAGCAAACAACCACTTTGTCAGAAACCCGTCTCTTAAAGTCCACTTCATCAAACTTTTTGATTCATCTTTGTTCATGCAACTCCTAGTATATAAGAGCTTGACACTCAATGGACAAACAACATAGGGGTTTCTAATAAGGAGGTCAGTGAATGGATGTATATGATTGGTGTTTCATATAAAGTGGTTGTAGTTTGCTGGAGTTTTCTGTAGTTTAATAATAATCACATTGATTGTCTGAAGGCTTCACATGAAGATGTGATGAGAGATGATGCACTAACAATCAATAAAAATCCATACTACCAAACCAGAGGGGGCGCCAGAGTATGAGTCAAAAGTTTGGACATATTATTGTAATTACAGAGAGGTTCTCTTGTGATAACTATTATGCACATTTGACGATGAAGACATTTGGCTTTGAGATCAAAAGATGAATATGAATCTTTTATTTTAGAAAATAGCACAGATGATGGAAGACCAGTCAACTTTTAAGCAAGCAAATGTATTGGATCAAGCCAGTGACTAAATTTTATAGCAACTTCTTCAAATTGTAGTTTGTTTCTCTCCAGGAGCTGAAACACAAGCTGACCTGGGTTAAAATCTGGGTTTTATTTGTTGTGTTGGCAGTGTCTTTTGGGTCATGGGCTAATATCGTGTTGAAGTTTCTCCCAGTTAGTTTGGACACATTTCTCACTCTGCTGGTAGTGGTCATGAGATATGTCATCAGTAAAGATTAATGAAGTAAAGATCAGAATCAGCCATTCAATCCCAAGTAATGACACTACCACCACCATGCTTAACAGATAGTTTATAGATTTTAGATAAGTAGATCTGCTTTTCCATCACTTTGGCAGAGGTCCATATGTTCATAAAACTGCTCCAGAACTTTATTTACTAATTATAATCTGGAAATCAAAATTTTACTGTTGATGTGAGGTGCATCTTGTGCGAAGTCTTCAAATGTTATATTGTTATACCTTCACCCCTGTCCTGTGCATGTTTGTTTAGATGTTAGGTTCTTCTTCACAGCTTTCACAATGTTTCTGCAATTGTCTTCTTTGGTAAACCTGTTTAATATCTAGTTCTCACAACAGGATAATCGGGCCTATTTTTAGGCTGATTTGCTCCTCCTGAAAATGCCAAATATCTCCTGAACTTGTCAGTGTGTAGGGGAGAAGTTAAAAACATGGTGGCTAATGGAGGGAGCCATGCATAAACTGAAAATGTGTGGTGTATCATTCAGGGCAGATGGTGTAGTGTGGGGACTTTTATGACTCACAGTGAACAGAAAAATGGGCAAAAATGTCATTAAGTGTGGCGTATCTCATGTTTTAAACATTGTTTAGCATTTTTAAAATCCTGTAGTGTGACTCAGGTGGTTGCTTTAATTTTGAGGATGTATTGGCTGTGCTCAATAGTAAATCAGATAGTTTTACCATCTTCTCAGCTTCAGAATGGCTTTGGTTTTCATGTTGGTCCATGATCCATTTTAACAATAAATGCAGTCTTCACACATGAACCCCAGGGCTTAAACTAAGAGCAGACATTCTTAACTGTTACTGGTGCCATGATGTGAGCATTTCAAGCACAAAGCTTTAACCTGATTTCTGAAAATTGTATGTGGACATCATACAAAGACATTTATATCACAAATAGTCCAAACGTTTGACTGGTCTCTGCTGTCCCTCTCACCACAGGACAGGATCTTTGTGTCTTCTGGGGACGTGCCCTTCTGCCTCCATCCTCTCCATCTGCTCCATCTCCCGACACCGTCTCACTGACACAACAGCAATCACGATGATCATCATCATCAGCACAGCGCCCCCAATGGCAACAGCAAGGATTACAATCTCTGAGAATGAAGCTGAAAAATCAACCAGAGGCCCATATGTCTAAGTATACATTGACATTATTATTAATTTGTATTTATTAGTTATTAATGAGAACATTATTATTTCTTCTTATTATTGGATTCACCCCCTCACTATCCAATTTATCAGCTCCGCCTCCTTTATCTAGGTGTAGACTGTAGAGACGTGACTTGTCTTTGCAGCCTACTATCGTGAAGTGATGACGGTGTGTGACATGACATGACAGACTGTAGCTCATCTATTACAGCACAGATTAGCAGGCACTGCTGCCTCATTTCCCATGTTGTCAAGATTGGCCCACCACTCAAATCCTCTCTCAGCACAGCTGTCACACTGACATGCTTGTGTTATGGTAGCGTGTGTGGTGCATCACTACTAGACCACCATACAAGAGTACCACCCAGACAAGAGCTGCTCTGTTGTCAGAGGATGGATAATACCAACTGTACATCAACAGACAATCTAGAATCTCTAACTACACCATTAAGGTGGAGCTCCTCTACAAGACAGGAGCTTCTAATTAAGTGACCAGTGGGTGCATGTTAGTGGATTTAGATTTGCACCTGAGGTGACGACTCGTAGCTGAACCTCTCCCACATTTCCATGGACGTCTGGTGGGTTCTTCACATGACAGCTGAAGGTTCCGTTGTAACTGAATTTCACATTTCGCACCACAATAGAGGCATCGTGTGATGCAATATCCCCCACCCACATGATCTTCTTCATGAAACGACCCTCAGATGGAGGAAAAGGTTTCTCATGGTAATAGAACACCTGAAAGAATGCAGAACAATGGGCAGAAAAATATAAAGCATGGTAACTTCCTATTCATAATTTAGTGACTACCATTTATAAATGTTCTGATATCTCAAACCTCCCAGAAATTACAGCCACATAGTCCTCTACATCGTGGTTGAGCATTCTGAAAATTAATTTAATTGATGTCCACAAAGCAGGAGAATGATATAAGAAGATAGCAAAGTTTGAATCCCGGTCATGCTGTTTGCCATCAACAGCCGGGGCCCAAGAGAGCAAAAATTGGCCGTGCTCTCTCTGGGTGGGTAGATGGCGCTCTCGCTCCCCCTATCACTTTCACATTGCAATGTCTGCTGGTTCGGGTGTTTACTGATTGGTCCATTCAGAGCTGGGAATCCTGTGCTTTCCTCCGAGCGCGTTGGCTTCCCAGTGACAGTGTATCAGCAATAGTTTGGGGTTAATTAGCTACTACCACATTGGTAAGTTGAGAAAATTGGCAAAGATTACAAAAAAAAGATAACAGTGTTTTTCGGTCTTTGCCTCAGTTCATAATAAAGAAATGGCAGTTAACAGTAAGACTGGAGCTCTGGAGGTCCAAGAAACATTTCAGAGAGAACTGCTTCATACAAATAATAGAAAGTCCAATTAAAACTGCAGGACTTTTATAAAGATTTTGTAGACTATGGTGTGATGATACACTTTCCTGCATCCTCACCACAAAATTCTACATAAAAAGTTTCCAAAAGAAGATCTAAACAATTAAAATTTAACTTTTTGGGCACAATGAGAAAATATATGTTTGACATTGTTAAGTATGATATTGGATCAATCATGCATTGAGCTTGTGTTGGGTTGTCATGGGAAACATGAGTATTTATATGTAATAATAAAATGTAAGTATGTAAGTATGTATGTATGTATGTATGTTCTAATAGTAAATTTGACATACGGATTCCTCACTTCCGGGATTCTCGGGCCTAAAGCTCCAGGAGATGGTGAGGGCTGAGCGTCGGACAGGGGCGGAGCTAGAGAAAGAGCACTTCAGCCGGACATCTGTCCCATTCACTGCCTCCACATGACTTGATGTACGTACACGAATAGCATACACACCCAGCCGTCCTGCAGAGAGAGAGAGAGAAAGAGAGAGAGACAGAGAGACAGAGAGAGGTAGGGAGAGGGAGAGAGAGGGAGAATGAGTTATAGAGGTCAGAGTGACATGGTATGATTAGTGTTTAATGTCAGTGTAAGTACCCTCTCTCTCTCTAACTTTATCACTCAGTTCAATCAATCATCCCTCCATCGCACCTTCTGATACACACTCCAACATCTGTCTGATCTCATTCTGACACTGACAGCCCAATTTATACCCAGCACTGCATTCATTCTCATACTGGACACTATCCGGTACTGAACATATTGTCTATATCCTGCTATGAGATCTTCCTCTAATAACTCTCATATTTAGACACTGTGGAGAAGATCAGTCATATCTGAACAGGCCTCCATTTATTAAGAGTCAGGAGGTCAGCCTGACTTTAGTCTAGAGTTGTATTACTGATTCTATATATGTGCTGAGATATCGGCTAAAATAATTCATTTTCATAGTGTAACAGGCCCCAACCAGCTGATTTTCTTACTGTGCATTTAATATATGACCGATATATGCAAATAGCCTGAGTTCTAACTGGATGCCCTCTGTTGTGTCTCATTTAAAATGCAGTTCACATGGAACTTCAACCTGGGTGGAGCTAACTGCCGTAGGCTGAATGGGTGTGGCTTAACTGCAGTAGGCTGAACGTGTTGGGCTTAACTGCCGTAGGCTGAACGGGTGGGTCTTAACTGCCATAGACTGAATGGGTGGGGCTTAACTGCCATAGACTGAATGGGTGGGGCTTAACTGCCGTAGACTGAATGGGTGGGGCTTAACTGCCGTAGACTGAATGGGTGGGGCTTAACTGCCATAGACTGAATGAGTGGGGCTAAACTGCCATAGACTGAATGGATGGGGCTAAACTGCTGTAGGCAGAGTGAGTGAGGCTGAAGGGGTGAGGCTAAAATACTGGAGGTTGAAGGGTGGGACTAGACTAAATGGGTGGGGCAAAACAGCTGTAGGCTGAATGGGTGGAGCTATATTGCTATAGGTTGAATGTATGGGGTTAAAATGTATGTGAAATCTAGGTTGAATGTATGGGAGTCATGGGGTCTACACTGCTGTAGGTTGAGTGGGTGGAGGTAAACTGTTGTAGAATGAATAAAATATACAAAAAAACATCTGTAAACATTTTAGCCATTAATAATTTTCAGGCAGATTAAGATGTGTAAATTCTCAGTTCACATTTTGGCAACAAACAAATAATGTAAAACTACAGTAATGAGTAGTGGGATTACTTTTCCTAGAAAGTAATGAGTAAAAGTAATCCTACTACAGTTTTAGAGCAATAATTATTCATCTGGAATTGATGGGTTTTTTTTTTTTTTGTGAATAATCACCCCAATACCCAATGAGAAACTCTGCCAGGAAAGAACTGATTGTGTCTAATCACAGAACATTTCTACATTTATAAGCATAATTACAACTCCACCTCATTCAGAACAACAGCTTTAAAACAAGTTTGTTTTTGTTTACATGGTATAGTTACATATCAGTGGCAGATGCTCTAAGACTGCAAGGGAAGCTCAGCTTCCCCTAAAATGTCAAAAAATAAGTGATCAATAATATACTGTTGTGTGTACATGTCATTGACTAAATATGCGCTACAACGCGCTCAACTTTTGTTCAGAATCAGCTTCTTATCACTGGTAACGACGCGGCTTTCCTCTCACTCATTCGCGCAGCTTCACAGCGCTTTAATAAAACAGGGTGGACGCTCAGCTTCCACAGACTTCAATAACGGAGCAAAGCGTGCTGCGAAACGAGACGAGTCATTGGATAATCGCCGAGCTTTGTCCCGCCCATCGGACGCTCAGCGTCTCTGGGGGTCTATGGAGCAGTGGGCTGGCCTCGGCTGGCCCGTGCGCTCAGCTTCTGCATGATGATTGGATGATGTGTCTGAGGCGGAATCCCTTTTTGATTGACAGCTAAATGAGCGAATCAGTGATCTTTTTGTGTATACTTCCGTGGGAGTTTTTTTTATTTCAATAGTGTTTATTGAGGTAGTTTATAGACTAATATCTCCTATTCTAGTGATTAATAGTGTTTATTGAGG